>RXPK01000892.1:0-96796 GCA_004143645.1 Protaetia brevitarsis | reverse complement strand
TGGATGCCACGCAGCTCGCAATACGTGGACCCTTAGTATTCCCAACCACTTCCTCAACCTGAGGTTAGTGATGAAAGATCTAACTTATCGCTGTTGGTTCGTTAGTCTTCGTGAGCTCGCAGGATTCGCAGTGTGCGTAGGATGACGTACTTTTGCATGGCAAAGTTAGTATTTGTGCTGTTTTTTGTCTATCTGGTAATCTTTGGAGCTGTCGGTTACTTCAGTCCTGATTCCACCTAGGACTCAATTATGATGGGAATGAACGACACATGAAACGGGGAGTGAGTGAGCGCAGTTGAAAAGCAAATCTCTATATTTCTCTCTTTTTCTATCTTCTTTTTGTGTAATGTTTGTTTCCGCGGGCATGAAAACTCCAAACTATTCATCGATCTTCTTTCTTTTAGTCTGAATGACCATGTCTGGCTTATTGGCTTGTAATTGAACTGTAGTATTAAATGGGAAATTCCAGTAGATTTTAGCAGTTTCGTTCTCAATAATTGAAGGTATGTCCTGGCATTGGTAGGGGCGTAATCTGGTACTGTCAAATCCATACAGATGTCGAAAATGGGCGTACAGGACTCGAAAGAGCGCATCATAGTCTCTGAATGTAAAGATTTCGTGCATACTTTGTACATGCCCCGAGGATGCGCATCGCGTCCTCCTCGCGATGCATGGCAAGCCCTGCAGCGCGTGCTGGAAAGTTCCTGTCCCAATACAATCTTTCGGTAGTTTAAAGAGCTATATACCCCGTCTTGCACGGCAACGATGTAACCTTCAGTCTCCGAATACAGTTCCGGTGCTGCTAGAAACGCAAATGTTAGATGCTTGTCAAGTTCTAGTCTCCTGATGTTTTGGAAAAAAATGCCGTGCAACGATTTTTCTAGATGATCATTTTTTAGTTTTTCGTCCATTGCTTGTTTCAGGCGATTTTTTTTTTTATTATTATTATTATTATTATTATTATTATTATTATTATTATTATTATTATTATTATATATAATTATTTGCGTACCTCCATGAAATGAAGTAACAACGTCTGTGCTTTTAAACGAAAACTAAAGTATTATTTACTTGAGAGATGCCACTGCACCCTTGGCGAGTTCTTTATTTGATTAGCTTGTCCACAAGACAAGCGCCACTATTTTGTCTTGTATTTGTCGTTTGTTATAGTGTTTTATTTCTTTTTAATTTTTAATTTGTATTAGCCTATGACAATGTCTATATACCAATATGTGAATCCATGACAATAAACGAATAAATACTAAAAAAAAAAATGTTACAGAACATCTAAAATATAGATTACACAATACAGGGTGATTCCTAATATATGCAATAAATTGTATGAGCTAATTCTTGGGGTTATTATGATCATAAAATTAAACGTACGACGCACTGTGGGGTATTTAACCGATCTAGCTGGCCGAAACTATTCTGCGTTGTTTAACTGATTCAGAGTATATTAAGAGAATAAAGAGTGCTGTTTTAGATAAAATAGATAATATTCTGAAAAATATTGCTTTATATTAAATTATATTAAACGGAGGTGAACAAAGAGAGGTTTGAAAAAAAACTAAATATATGCTCTCTTATGTAAATAATTTCACTAATAAGTAATAATAAACCAATGTATTTATGTACAATAGTCCAATAAAATATCAATCAAAATAATTGATGAACATTTAATCAGACTATACTTATAATAGAATTATACAATAACAATTAATTATGAAATGTAACTAGTTCATTAGAATCCGTCCACATGATTGAATTGTTGGTAATATCCAGGTTATACTTTACAGTTATATAAAGATTATGTTGTAAGTGACTGCAATTCGTTTATAATGACAAATCCAAATGATGAATCAAAATTTATTCGTTTCCATTGCGTAATATAGAAAAATTGTTTGTGTTGATTTTGTGTAGATAAAATAGATAAAGTTTCCAAAATTACCTTGAACCGATATACAGTGTGTCCCACATCTATTTGATAATAAAGAGATAAAAAGTTACAGTAAAATCCAATGAAAATGAGACGACATTGTACATCAAATTCTGCCATTATAACACACCCCGTATAAATAGCTCCCTCTCCTATTTTCTTTTTAAATTGCACCCCTATTTTTTTCGCAAGTTTTCGGTAGCTACAAAGCTTACGAATACAGACACATGTATTTTTTTATTATTATTATACGAAATGTTCTCGAAAAGTAGTTTCGAAAAATGTTTGCGTTGAGGGTATAAATGCTAGTCTGAATGAATTATAAATCTCTTAGAAATATTACCACCGAAGCTATTAGACGGGAAAAGAAATTTGGAATATCAACTGAAAATGTGCGCTGCCGATGTTGCAGAGGCATGTGGAAATTATTACGCAGTGCCGGAATAGTAGATAAAACCAATGCCGAAATTCCGTCTTACTTAAAATATTGAAGATATTAATAATTTTTTTATACAGTCAATTCCCAATTTGCAGCCAAACAATGAAATTTATAACGATTATTTGAATTCGCGACTTAATGATAATTCCACGAAAACCTCTCAGAGTAAGGTTTTCGTGGTTTCTCTTGCTCATACACTGAAAGAACAGTTAACTTCATTTATACTAATTGCATGTTAATATCTGTCAAAATAACCTTTTTAGGTTCTTTCAATGTAGGTGAATACTGAGAGATCTATAAAGTCGCTCCACGGGCGCAATATTATCAATACCACCGTCACTAGTTCCGCAATAGTAATTAGGTACTAGTTAATTAAAATAGGGACCAATGACATGTTAGGAACAATCAGATAATTAGAGTAGGTAGCCCCATATAGTACCTTTGAGTGGAGCATGGGGTTTAAGGATGTTTTTGTCTTGTATCGTTTTAATTTATTAATAAATGGTGGTATGGATGGTCTCAACATATTCTTCGTCCAACTATGCTGCCCACATATTCTGCCCTTCCTGACGAATGTCGTTAACGAATGTTTGCGCAGGTGTAAATTTCCGCATTGTTGGAAACGTTCCTTGGTAATTCCTTTACGCAAAAAACCTCTAGTCAAAGAATATAGTGATTTACGACTCATTAGCATACTGCCAATTCTATCTAAGATCGCTGAAAAAGGTAATTGAATTGCAATTAAAAGATTATGTGAATCACAATAACATCCTTCCTAATGTGCAGTCTGGTTTTAGGAAGAATTTCAGCTGTGTTACGGCTTTGACCAACATAGTCGACGACGTCGTCGGGGATTTGACGAGGGCAGACTAACTCTGATGTGCCTCTTTGAATACTCCAAGGCTTTCGACACGCTCAATCATACGTTGATGTTGTGTCCATTCTGTTATATGTTGTACTAAGTTCAAATGCATCTAATCTTTTGTACAATTACTTGTGCAATAGATAGCAATGCGTGGTTATTGATGGACAGACATCCTCATATCTTCCAATTACATGTGCTGTACCACCGGGTTCTATTCTGGGACCACTTCTTTTTTCAATATATACTTCCACCTTCATCAACTTCTTAAAATTTAGTAAATGTCATTTTATGCGGATGACACCCAACTTTATTATTCCTTTTACCCAAATACAGTGGAAGATGCTTGTCTAAAATTAAATCAGGATATAAAACAATTGGTTTACATTTCGAAAGCCTATTCACTTTGTTTAAATCCCGCTAAATCTAAATTAATATTTTATTTGGGCCAAAAAGATATAACTCAGATATCTTGTTTTGTGACAGAATTAATATTACGGTAGATGATATTCGCATTAATCTAGAACATAGCGTTAGAAGCCTGGGAGTTGTACTTGATGATCAGTTGAACTTTCGGGAGTACGTTGGCGTGTGTCTGCGGAGATCTTACGCTGCGTTGAGAACGGTCTACACCAGCAGAATGTTTTTAAATAGTAAAACTAAAAGGTTGCTTTGCGATGTGCTTAGTTCTTTCCCTTTTACCTATTGTGATTCCCTATATAGCTCACATATT
The DNA here is from genome assembly GCA_004143645.1 of Protaetia brevitarsis. NCBI lineage: Eukaryota > Metazoa > Arthropoda > Insecta > Coleoptera > Scarabaeidae > Protaetia > Protaetia brevitarsis. The sequence goes on along the minus strand of RXPK01000892.1, from coordinate 92,823 downwards.
GCTGCCGTTGATGCGTACCGTATACAAAAAGTTCAAAACTCATGCTTGCGTTTGATTTTCGGCATTAAACGTAGAGACCATATTTATCATAAACTTATTGATGCGAGGTGGCTTAACATGAAAAATAGGAGATTGTTGCATTCTGCAACTTTGTATCATTCAATAATTATCACTGGGAAACCCGAAATATTTGTACAATAAAATCAAATTTAGGATGGATGTTCATACTATTAATATTAGATACAAAGGCACCTTAACGCCTCCTCTACATAAACTGGAACTGTTTACCTATCGCATTTCTAATGTGTATAATTCCGTTCCGAGTAATATAAAGAAATATGTGAATATTCAAACTTTTAAAAAGAATTTCTTTCTACATTTATTTATGCAGCAGTGACGCGAAACGGTTGAGTGGAAGAGCAGGATCACGACACGTCGCGCAGTGTTCAAAATAGATAAAAACGTGATCGTAATTCCATATTTTGAAATTTTTTGATAATGCTGCTAATCATATATATTTGTTTGTTACATCATCATACAAGTTTTCACCAAGAATTGCTATTTTATCTTTGTCGGTACCACAGATATTAATTATTAAAAACTGCAAAATTAACAATAATTTTATAATGTATATTTTACTACCCGGAACTGTACTTATGTTTGCTATTACCTGGCCCAAATATCTTGGTCGATTTAATAGTGATTATTATAGGTGAAAGTACTTACTTTAGTGACGTAAATAGCATTCTTACTTCATAGGAAGCTGTTTTTATTTCTAAGTAATACCGGTTGCCTATAAGCCTATCACATTTACGTAGAAATAAATTTTCAATGAGGGTTTACGTTTATTGCTAGTACTTGCTAGTTCGTGAATTTTGCGTGAAATGAAAGATTATAATGTAGGTAATTCAAAAATATATTGTTTTACCTGCGGAAAAGTGCGGAACATGACCTAATTTATATAAATGTGCGCCTTTGGATACTGTGGATTGAACTATCTCTGAATGTTGCTATATAAAATTACGGTTCGCGATGAACCAACGAAGATGAAAGAATAATATACTAATGTATGACAAGACTAGCTATACTTAGAAGAAAGAGCAGCGCGCATACGCTACAACCTAATGTGTATGGTTTGATCGTGTTTGACGCTATTAATATTTATAATATAATAATATTGTCCATCATGTTATTGCCCTCCACATGGTGATTTTGGGAATAAAATCAGACCACATGATTTTGACATATCTTTTAACAGAAATTTCGAATTAATCTGGTTAACAGAAGGATCAAAAACCGAAAGTGGGACTGGAGCTGAGATCTACAGCGGGGTGAGAAATACAATAATGACCCTTCTGCTGGGAAAATATGCCACGGTTTTTCAAGCAGAGGCATACGTAATAGTACATTGTGCTCTGATCAATCAGAGGGCTTATAAAAATAAGCGGTTCTATATTGCCAGGCGATACTGAAGGCACTAATGAACTCCAAGATACAGTCAAGACTGGTTTGGGAATGTAGTTGAGAACTGAATAGCCTTAAGTAAGTAAGTAAGTAATAGAAGGGTGAAGTTTCACTGCGACCTAAAAGATCTATTGTGTTACTGAATAGCCTTACAGACCACATTGAATTCACTTTTCTGTGGGTGCCCTGGCATTCAGCAGTCGAAGGAGACGAAAAAACTGATGAGTCGCAAGAAAAGGATCATCTGCTTCATATATACGTCTGGAATCTGTTCTAGAAGTGTCTAAAAACACAGCACCCGAGAACAAGTAAGAAGTTGGGTCAAACATGAACAAAAAGAACACTGGAATAAAAAAAACTCCTGGTAAGATATTTATCAAGGCGCCATCAAAACAGAAGGCTGAAGAACTACTACAACTCAGTAGAAGTCATTTTCACATCGTAACAACTCTCTTAACAGGACAGTGTACACTGAAAGGACACTTACAGAAAATTAGGATCTACACTGGAGATACCAACTGCAGACTGTGTAATGAGAGGACAGAGAAGGCTTTACCACATTCTGTGTGATTATTAGGCTCTGGACGCAAGAAGACCGGCAATTTTTGGCAAGCGAAAATGAACCGAGATGATTACTTTCGATCACCAGAAAGAGACCTGTACAGATTAGTGCAGAATAGTTAGGATTCTGGAATAGCTGGTATAATTAATGGGTAAGAGAAATGGGAGACTAAATACAAAAAGCCAAGAGTGTTTTCCAGAGACTATATGTCAGACGGTCGACAACAAAAAAAGTATCAGGACGAAGGCGAAATTAAGAGGGAAGAAGCAACTGAAGATTCGGTAATTAGTCTAATATTTGTTCAACTCATTTGTGATAAAACAACTTTCTGAAAATTTGGTAAAATGTATCAACCACCTCCTACTCCTTACAACAATACCTCCACCTCTTTATAACAAAATATTAATAAAGTTAATGAAAGTTTTGATTGGTTGTGGAATTGGTAATAATAATAATAGAACATTTAATTCATTATTACCAAAATATTAATAGTCATTTATTAATAAATAAATATTTATGTGTCATATATCACAGGAAGTAAAAATCGTAGAGATCGCGACGTTTGTAAGTACCTATTTCATCTCCTAAGGGGTTGAAATCGAATGAGACGGTATCCATTGCTCATTTTGAACACTGTGCGTCGCAACCTGAACTCCGCCGTTTTCCCCTAAATATTATTAAATTAAATTATCCTATTTCACTTTATGTTATAATTTCATATTATACTTTTTTGTATTATTCTGTATTTCTGATTATACATTTTCGTGCATGGGGAAATAAAGACATTTATTATTATTATTACTATTATTATTATTATTATTAAAACAAACGTCGCGTCGTGTACTCGAAGCACACGTGCTCATATCTTAAATCCAGGTCAAAAATACTGCTAGGGAGTCAGGTAATAATTTCCTGTCCATGTTCACGCTTCCAACTGACGCACACAATAAAAGGCATAACACAATAAGAGTATCCACGTCGCACAGGCTCGCGTTAGGGGGCGCTACGCTAGAAGAAAATAACGAAATTACAGAGCAGAGCGTGTGTGACATTTAATATTATGCAAATATCACATGTGCAAACGAGGCGTCGCGACGGTCGATCCGGAAGCTCGCACAACCCGTCCGCCCTATCTAATTAAGCGCTCCGTACATCATCAATCATGTTCAGATTGTTCATTGTTCGCAGATTTCGTCTGGTCGAGGCGGGGAACGCGTGGCGGGTATTATTAAAAAGCCCCAGCCTCTAAGCCGACGCCACAGACGACGGCGTCTTATTATTTACTTGATGGCCGGATTTGTGTGGCGGGTTAACGTGATTTTACTAACATCTGGTCGTCGAAGACAAAGTAGAGGTCGCCGCCTTTCCGACGTTTTGTTACTATTATACTAAGTGTATTTATATTTTTTATGACAGGAGCCGTTTCACTGCTTGCTCGAGTTAATTGCGGGCGGATGCAGTTTACGTGTTATGACATTTAGAGCCCTGGTATACTTAATATCGGAGTCGTTTATAGTATAATTTTATGCGCAATAACTAAACTAATCTCGTCCGCTTAATATGTTGCGTGGTTGTGGTAAAAATATATACGGTTTATTTGATTTGCTTGTTGTTATTAATAAAGGTTATGTTTAATTAAAAAAAGACGAGATACTTAAGTAAACCTTGTTGCAATTCAAATTGCCTATGATTTATAATGTTTAATAATCTAAGATAATGGCTATCAATATGTCGTAAAAGTTCTGCTTGAGACAGTTTTCCGCAAATACCGATCTTAGGTCGAGAAGGGGACGCAAGTGAAGTACATCCTGCTGTAGTTTAGGCTACTCATTACCGCTGTGTATTTTGAATTGCTTAGCTTCGTTGTGATGATTTTTCCGTTCTTTAAGTTTTTATAAAGAGTTTATTATTTTTAATTAACTTATTTAGTGTTAAGTTTTTTAAATTAATTCCTTTCATTTATGTGTCTAGCGGTTGCTAGTTCGATTTAACGCGGATTCTACTAGATTTTGCCGGTGAATTGTGCATTTGCGTTGTTGTTTACGACTGCGTTGTAGAGTTTTGTCAGGCAGTTCCTTGTTCGACTATTAACGGGAGTAGACGTATTTTTGTATATTATTGATGCAATTTTGTAATTCATTTTGATATTGTAAATTTTCACATAAATTGAATTTTATATAGTCCATCAAGGAATTCATTTAGTAATAATTGTTAATATATTGATGTGTGCACATTCTAGATATAAGATCATTTATTATTTTTGTTCGGGAAGATATATTTTAGTTGTAATTCTCTCATTATAGTTTATAGAGTTAATTTTTCCGTTTTTATATTTTGCTGATTTATTTTTATTTTATCAATCACCTCGGTTTGGGTGAGTAGAAGCATTGTGCTTGCATTTAGTTTTTCATTCTTGCTATTTACTAGAAATTGTAACAAATGAAGCGTGAATTTGGTTTGTTTTAATTTGAAACCACGTGAATTGATATTGGTATATTTAGGTTTATGTTCCTGAACAAACAAAACTTTTGCTTTGTATAGGAAATACCATTGTCCTATTTAATTTCTAATTTAGAATCAAGTGCAGTTTTTAATTTAAGCCAGAACCTTCAGTTCACGGTTTTTTCTGCACCTTTGTAATTAAACCCATTAAAAAAAAAATGTTTGTTAATTAGCATTTTTGGGTTGAAAATTCTGTTCTTTTATTTTAATTTAAACCTTTTCAATTTTTCGTAATGAGAATTTGAGATTTCATTCACTCACAATTACTTTTCGTGGTTAGGTTCAAGTTTTAATTCGCGAGGGTAACTCTGAGATTAATTGCGTTCAATTTTAAAATTTTATCCTTTGAGCTAGCTATTTTAATTTTCTTTTTCATTTTAAAAATTCATTTTGCAATTTGAATTAATTCAGTCAGTGCACAGCAATACGTTTCTTTGTAAATGTGAGATGTAAAATACAGAAGGGCGATATACAGGGTGATTCAAAAGCACTGGACTAGCTCCTGAGAGGTGATAAAGGAACGTCCACTGGCTCTGAAAATGTAAATAAAATACCAATGAATCGTTTTTTTTTTAAGATTTGTGGTCCTTGAAATATAAAAGTTTTGTATTAGATTTTTGGTCATTCAGAACTATATAATCTACTTTAGTTATTGTAAAAGATAAGCTTTACAACAGAAAAGAGTGTTTGCTGACAAGAAATTAAAAGTTTTAAGTTATAAAGCAGAAAAACAGCTAATTAAATGTTACAGGGTTACAAAAAAACTTTTTTGGCAACATTGGCATACAAAAACTAGAAATGTCACTTTTGACAGTTTTGAAATTATTTTGTAGTGTCATTGCTTTCAAAGAGTTCAAAAATGTACGCAACCCGTAAATATTGTGACATGTACAGCCGCCGCCTTAGATTATATCATAAGCTTTAGTTCAGGCCTAGTGCAGACTATATTGATATATCTGTTTTAAAAACGTGCCCTCCGTTATTTTCAAGATACCTACATTCATTGTATATATTAACCAAAGCTTCTACATGTTTGTATTTGTTTGTTTAGTGGCAATTCCACTCACCATAGAAATACAGATACATATTAAGTGTGGCCGAACACGATTTTTAAGTAGTGCAAGAGGTAACGTAATATTAGAAGTTTTACGGTCTCCGTGTTAGTAAGACAGGGATGGTGCTAGGCGGTAGGCCTCTACACTACTCAGATCAATTGTAGCGGTTGATCTACATTTATAGAACGAAATGACTTTCAAACTCTAATTTATTTATATATTTTATTTTTATTGCTTTTGGAAACAGCTGTGACATAATAATAAAAAATGCATTCACTACAGTTTTTCGAAAAATTAAAAAAAGGAATAGCCAAACGTTGAATCACAGTGTTTTAATACTTATCCAATGAATTATTCATTTTAAAATAATAAAAAGTATATAGCCAATGGGAAAATAACATCATCAGCATTTATCAATGAATACTTTATTTACAATTTTAACATGCTATTACCAAATCCGCATTAATATTTTCGCAAAGCTCTTGAATTAATATTTGGTATAATAACGATTATTGGTAATACACTCTGCTAATTTTTCGTCATAGAAATTTTCGTAATATGTTGAGGAAGGTGTGCGACATTTCTTTGTCGAACACCATGTTGTTCCCAATCCTCTCACTGTGTTACCATAGATGCCCACATATTTTCTATGGGATTAAGGTTGAGGGATGCCAATCCAACAATTCCGTGTCATTACTATCAATGAACCACCTGTTTACAATTCTAGCAGTATGTGCCGGGCTGTTGCCCTGTACAAAGGTAATTACTTCCACCTCATCTTTTGGATATGTGGCCTTTACAGAAGGCTTCAACACTTCTAATACCTGGACGTAGCGCTCTGACTTGAAGCGAGGTGGTGTTACAATTATCAATGCTCCAGGACTTCCATCGCACATTCAACCCCCCAGTAACTGGCTGTTATTCTTCCTGCAGTGAACCGTTGTCTTACGTTTTCTACATTATATCTAGTATTTTTTCGTCACCATAAGACAACAGGAGCATCTTCGGAGGAAGAAAACATCTTTTCATCAGAAAAGATTACATTCTGCTAGTTCCTATTTAAATTTTGCTGACAAAAAAGAAGTCTGGTGGCAGCATGTTCAGGTGTGAGTGCCGCTTTCATCGCAGGCTTTCTGCCATGATAACCAGCCTCATGTAATCTTCGGCTGATGATGGTTAGGGAGCAATGTAAACTAAGTTGTTCCCTAGTTTTGACGGAAGACGTAAATAGGTTTTCGGAAACTATATTTAATATTTCAACGTCCTCCTCGCGGTTAGTGGCACCTCTACGGCCCTCTCTAATTGTTTCTAACGACTAGTTTCCTTCTTCTCGTGCTCGTTTAATTCATCCGCTGTAGTAAATAAGTTACGTTCTGTGATTCCTAATAAATGAATGATTTTGTGCTGGAAGAAAACTAGCTTTGTTGAGTCTTACATTGAAAGTGAATAGAATGTTATAAATCAAAAGGTCCTAGGTAGTAAGTTGACAAAATGAAATAAATCAAATTTTTGTAGTATATTGTTTTTCAATTTTCGGTAAACGCGTGATATACAGACATGCTTATGTCTGTAAAGGTAAACAAACATGCACCCACTTATCCTAACGAGCAACCATAAATTGTGTTTTCACGGTGCCTTGCTTATGTTATGACGACTACTCTGGGTGATTTTGGTATATGCATATTGCCCTATGACATTTCTAAAAATTTCGACTGTAGCTTATTTTGGGTGAATGTCGCGGTAACTATAGGGCTGCTGTGTTCACTTACGCAACGCGATACCCTTAACGCCAATATCTACACAAAAATGTTTTTCAACGTCTAGATGATCGCATGCGACTACAGACGGGACAAATTTATGTTATTGTTGATGTTCCTGGAAAACCAGGTGTAGCTTGAACTCCACAATCAGAAGAAGCCGTTTTTGAGGCTGTTGCGGATGATCCCAGTGTGAGCATTCGAAGAATTGGACGTAACTTGAATTTAAGTTACAGTACCGTTCAACGTGTTCTAAGAGTAGAGAGGTATCATGCTTTCCATTATATGAAAGTTGAAGCCCTGCGAGAAGACGATTTTCCGCTTAGAGTCATTTTTGTCGATGGATGTTGGAAAGGATGGAGGAAAATGATAATTTTGGTAATCGAAACGATGTTTACTCGCGACGGGATCTTCAACATGCACAATAACCATTACTGGAGTGTATAAAATCCAAACCTGGTGCGCCGACGAAGATTTCAGAATCGCTTTTCTGTTAATGTTTCGGCCGGCATAATCTCTGGATATTTATTAGGTTGTATACACTTACCACATCGTATGAATGGCGATAATTTTCTTAATTTCCTACAAGACGCATTACAAAATCTGCTAGATAATCTGCAACTAGGACGACTACTAAATTTATGACTGCAGTTAGATGGAGCAGCTGTTCATTACGATATGCAAGTGAGAACGTGGTTGAATAACAATTTTTCCCAAAGATTGGGGAATGGATGTGGAGGTCCTATTAATTGGTCTTCACGATCGCCAGATCTTACTCCTCAATAGGTTTCTTTTCATGGGGCCACTTAAAAAACATCGACAACCGTACTAGCCCCGAGAATGTAGGAGTTAAGACAGCGAATTATTGTTGCCGCCGTAACTCCTGAAATGTTACTAACCGTTCATTTCAGTGTTCGCAGAATATTAGAAAACTGTTCAAGAATGGATGGACAGAATTTCAAACATTTATTGTAAATTGACAACGTCAGTATCAGTTTTATAATTTGAAATTTCGTTAAATTTTTGGATTTCTAATAGCAACAGTTTTATTATAATATATATAATTACAAAATGTTGCCGAATTGTTTCATTTTTAAACACCATTTCTTTAGAAACTAAAAGTTCGAAAGAAATTCCCATTGCATTTTTGTCGTCAAATAATGATTCTTTAGCGCCTTATAGAAAGTCGTCCGGTGCTTTTGAAATACCCTGTATGAAAAATATACAGGATGTTCAGTTTAAAATATCGCAGTAAATGGTGGCTTTCGATATAATCGGAAACGTTAGAAATCTGAAAATATTTTACTTAAAGATAATGCAACCGATTATATCTAATTCTGAATTTTCAAAATTCAAAATTTCATTTTGGTCAGAACCCTATAAACTTCTAACGAGCGGTCTTGCTGAGGAACCTTGTATAAAATAACAATATATTGCATATGACAGCAGGTGACAGGTATGTATTTAGGTTACAATAGGCGTATTCTGTTTACCATCTGGCTTCTTTCATTTATTCATTCATTTAGTTAGGGTGGGCACCTATAGTGCGGGTACTTGAGCTAGGAACTCATTGTACCGTCCCTATTAAATCTATTATTTCCACTCGAGCACCTTGGTGTTCACTATAAAGTCCAGTGTCTTGCACAGTGGAAACTTGAGAACCCTTGAGGGCTACAATAGATCCTTCCCGAAATATTTCTACCTGAGTACCTTCAATTCTTTCACATGTGCAGATTACATGTAAACTCGTTTCCTCCTGTAGTTCGCATGGTAAGTGAACCGTGATGCAGACCACGGTTCACTTACTCGACCTGCGTTGTATTGATGCTTTTTCAGGGGACAGTGTCCAGTTATTAGCCCAATAATGGTTTTAGCTTCTTACTTGCTGGATCTGAGTAGGTTATGAGAGAATTTAGCATCCCCACCCCCTATTAGCGCTTTAGTATGAATTTAACTTTCAGTCAACCTCCATTTCTTTGTACTTTCTTTATCTAACCAGATCCAGATCTCCCTTCTTGCGGAGTCTTTAGTAATCCTACATAAGCTCTGGACCTATGAAGTGTCTCTTAGAGCCCTCTTTGGCTGGTTCGTCGGCTATTATATTGCTCTTTATATCCTCATGTCCCGGCACCCAAATCAGAGACACCGTGTAGTTTCGTGCCAGTGTTTTGAGGGATTGCTTGCGGTCTATAACTATTTTTGACCTAGTTACAGGGTTTGAAACTGCCTTGATAGCAGCCTGGCTCTCAGTCATTATATTTATTTTCCTCCTCATGCAGCCCCCCTGTGCAATCGTTTCTGCACAGGCTGCAAGGGCGAATACCTCTGCCTGAAAGACCGTTGTATGCTTCCCCAGGCTCCTGGATATCCTTTAATTACGGCTGGGTCTACAAATGCCGGTTTCCTGTGCTCTGGCTGGATTTGGATCCTTCCGTGAACCAGTTATCAAGAGCAGTGATCTTACTACGTGCCTGGTTTCTGTTCGGTATGGCGATTTTCACCTTTTCAGTGGAAATAATTTCGAGTACCATACTGTCCGTGGGTATGTGCAGCAATGGCCCATCCAGCATCGTACCCGTAGTATCAGTGCACCCTCCGACCCTAAAGTGCCACAAGTTGTTGGCTTTCAGTCTAAGGATCGCATTCATTGCCTTCGCTTTCACATAAAGCTCCAGCGGGGGGAGGCCGACAATGGTCTCCAAAGAAGCGGTTCTTGTGCCGTTAATTGCACCAGTGATTCCCAGCAGTGTCACTGCGGTGGGCACTACTATCATTTTTCACCAGATTACTGCCCCGTATGTTACCGCTGGTCTTTTCACGGCAGTATATAGCCAATGGATCACCCTCGACTTTTACCATCTGGCTTATCTAACTTTAGTTTTGTTCGTTAAGCTACGAGCTACTTACTACGAATTGCAAAACCTGCTCACTAAATGAGTGCGTTGTTCGTAGCTTATAGCACAAAACTAAAGTGAGGAGAGCCGGCTGGATAATAGTGAAAAGTACACAACTATCAGATATTACAGCAAGCGGCGACTATAATTTTAAATTACTTGTTTGGATTCAACATAACGCCATTTAAAAAGTAATCACCTCAACGGTTCTATGTCGCACCACTGAATTAAAAATACTCTTTTCCCTTGTCCTAACTGGGATTATTGTTGCATGGTTTCAACGTCGAATAAATATGTAAATTGCTGGTTTAATAAGAACTTCAAATAAAGACAATAAAACCAAAAAAAAAGATAAAAGTGCTTCAGAAGATCACCATAGAAAGTAGTTTTTGCTTATTATCCTAATAAGTTATCTATTCCCACATTTTCACTGTATACGTCGATACGTCAGTATCAAAAGCGTACTACAATATTTGCCACTTTATAGCACGCTATAGACAAGACAGTAACATACATCCACAAGAAGATGGATAGCCATGATAAAGGACCGCTTGTAAATCCTCATCTACTCAACGCCTTCCCTGCTTAGAATTTACGCGCCCTCCTAACTCACTCATCCATATAGGATTGGGAGGACGCCACGGGAATCGGCCTAATAAAAAAATCCGCGGGGATCTTGATTTATGCGGAAACACTTTGGCGCTGCGAGCTTCGGAAAATATTTTATTCGCAAATTTACTGGATTTTTACTGTCGCGTTAGTGTGTTGCGCGCCGCGGGCATGGGATGGGGCAAGGCCAGGTGCCAGGAGGCTCTCGGTAGTATTTCCATCCCGCCCGCGCTCGTGCGGTTCACTTGCACGCCGCGATAAATTTTTGAGGCAATAAATTTCGTCATAAAAGTTCTGGCGAAAAGACGCGCTGTAAGATTAGATGTATGGATCCGGATCGGATTACTGGGGATAAGGACCGGGTTTGCGTAGTTCTCTTATTGGGGCGGACGCGGCACTACGAGCCGAATAGAAAAAAAGGAAATAGTGTCTTGGGTAAAATTTTTCCAGAATTTATTCCTTCCACTAGGCTTATTTATTTCGAGATCCGTTCTAAGGGTCAATAGTAGCTTCAGCGTTTGTGTTCAATGAAATGCTGATTGACCAAAAACCCAATTGCGTTCTTAACATAGACGAGTGATAGGGAGTGATGCGTTGGCTTGTATCAAAAACAGTGGCAAAATATTCTCAAAATTTTCGAGATTTAGCATTCAATCTTTTCAGAATCATTGGCACGAACTAAAAAAAATTACACCACCTTTCCCAAAAAGAATTCATGAAAGTTTTAAAAATTACATTAAATATAACATACTTCCAATATAATCAATTCCTTTAAATATATGATTGCGCTATGGGTGCACCAACTTGCAGCGTAATTGCAGAGCTTGTTTTGGAAGTTTTGGTATGTTGACGATTGTATCATTTGTATCCCAAAAGACAAAATTGAAGATGCTGTAAAAACTTTTAACAACTATCACCAAAACTTAAACTATACTGTAGAAAAACAAAATAATTAGCAAATAAACTTTTTAGATCTAACCTTAATAGCTAGTAAAAACAAAATTCTAACCAAAATATATCAAAACACGCAGCATCAACTAATAGGTATCTAAATTATGACTCTTGACAACATATTTTCATTAGAAAAAGTGTTATCACTTCCCTTTTTGACAAAGCTATTCAGTTAACCAGTCCAATATATAGACCTGTAGTAGTTGTACAAATAAAAAAAATATTCAAATTAAATAATTATCCTGAATCTTTTATACAAAAAATTACAAACAACGATTAAATAAGTTTTATAATACTTCAAGTAAAAAATTCCAATCCAAATAAAATCTTCCTACAACAAACGTACTGCTGTGTATTAATTGAAATAAATAAAAAATGCTAAAATGATTTTAAAATGAAAAAGAAAAAAAATATATTAGACAGCTCAACTGAAAAGATTTTAAATAAAACAAAAAAACTATTCATTCCAGAGTTACCCTCGCGAATTAAAACTTTAAAAGTAAATTGTGAGTAAATGAAATCAAACTTTCTTATTAGACGAAAAATTTGAAAGGTTTAATATAAAATAAAAGAACAGAATTTAACCCATTGACGGCATTAAACAATAAATTTATTTCAACAAAACGGGCTAAAATACAACTGTGCAGAAAAAAAACCTTGAACTGAAGGTTCTGGCCAAAATAAAAACTGCACTAGACTCTAATTTAAAATAGGACAATGCTATTTCCTATGCAAAGCAAAAAAGAAAGGTATTATTTGTTCACGTGGTTTCATAAATTAAAATAATCTAAGATGATACAGCAAAATAGATTAACAGAAGAATTAACTCTTACAAAATATAAATGAGAAAATAAACTAAAATAAATCTTCCTAAACAAAAAAATAATAATTGATCTTATATCTGCCAAGTGTACACTTCAATACATTAATAATTACTACAAGAATGATTCCTTGATTGACTATATTATAGAAGAATGTTAAATTTTACAATATGTACAACATGAATAACAAAATGGCAACAACTATTTAAGAAAAACGTCTACTTACATCAATAGTCGAACAAGGAAGTCTTTAACAAAACCCTACAATTCTTTTTCCTACCACAATCTCTCTCTCAAAATTCGTACAACCAGACGTAACACATTACCATGACAATATTTAATAGAATACGCATAAAATCAGCACAAGCGAACAATAGACATTTGGAAGACTAGAAAATCTTAACACTACATAAATAAAATCATACAATAAACTCTTAAACTAAACTTATACAACACAAAACAAAATTGTGAAAATTCTCGGTAAATTGAAAATCAGCTGTACGGACAAAGAAATCACAACAACCAAAATATGCAACTTAAAATACACCTCAGTGATAAAAGGGCTGTATGGGTCACGGAGCCCAAAACCACAGCAGTACGTTCATACATAAAAAAAAATAAACAAAATGTTATTCCCATATATTAAAGTTGCTCATAAAAAATATAACATTCTTAAATTTTTGCACACACAACTTAAAAGCACTTCCAAATTCAAACAGACCCATGTTGTTTATAAAATCTCCTGTAAAAACTGGAATGGCATATACAGGATGTTCCGTGATCGACGCATGAATAGGTAAAAAAGTCTGAAAATTTTTGAGTTGAAATTTCATCTTCTGGGGTTTAGCCCTGCTTAGATAGAAAGTAATTTGTGCCATACTTTTAGTTTTGAAAAATCAAACTTACCGTGGAAATTCACAAAAATGTAGTTTTTCTCACTAATAAAGTGACTTTTTTTTGTAGAAAATACGACAAAATATTATTAAGAAAAGTTGTTCAGATTAATAAATTATGCAGGTATACAAAATTCAAATAAGATCAAGCAGTCTTTGGAAATTGACAAAAATTGCTCTTTTTCCTTAATAAAGGGCTTTTTCTGTAGGAGACACGCAGAGATGCCAAGTTCCCCACGCCCTCGTCTGACCCTCATACGGTGCATGCATTTCCAAACAGAAGCAGCATTCATCACTAAAGACCAACCTATACCACTCTACGTTGTATGCAGCCGCGCTCAACACAAGATGTGATCTATATGGATGCAAGCTAAAAGCCCGGATTCTGCGATAAACCGTCCATACTTTTATAGGGCAACCTTCATTAGCAAACCACTGATCAGCAATTGATCTGCCACTGGAGAATCGGTCTTTTGTTATCATAAGTCGGAGATGACGGTATTGCACTTCATGTGTTCCTTTTCGCCTCCTGGTTTCTCTTGAAGAAAATAACAGATAAGTCTTTACTACTTGATCAATTTTAATCAATTACTTTTTAGTAGTTAAACGTTTCTGTCAAGTTTGGCCCAAATATTATTATTACATTTTGGCCAAACTTGACATTATATTATTAAATATATTTATAATATGTTTAAATATTTGCTGAAAAAAAATAACTAAATTAATGCTACTTTCACTGAGTACTTTCCAATTCTATTTATCTCAGTTTTACCATAAAATTTCCTGGCGACCGGCTTTGGTTTTATAAACCTTCGTCAGGCAAACTTGAAAATTTTATAATAGTCACAAAGTGCAAAATGAAGAACCATAGTTGTGTGACACTCCTGTCTCCATTGAGTGTTACTCTGTTACTATTACAGAGAAATTGTGACATCGAAGATTTGCCTAGGATGCCACATAACTACATTTCACTATATTTCCTTAATTTCACACTTTTTGCCTATTATAAATTTTCAAATTTGCCTGATGGACTTTTAATAATAACCGAAACTGCTCGCCAGAAATTTTATACATGCCCAACCACCTGTGTAGGTGTAGGGCGTGTGGTTCTCAATTCTTTCCCCATAGATAAATTTCCTCTATTTCTCTTTGTTGTTAACCAATTTCGTTGCTTCTTTCATATCTACTCCCATACGTTCCAGTATTTTGTTGATAGTGTCGTTCCAAGTTGTTATGGGTCTACCCCTGCTTCTTTTTGTAGGTCTTTTGCCGCCCATATCTGTTTCACCGGCCTGTCATTGTTCATTCTCACTAAGTGCCCGTACCACTTTAGCTGGCTTCTTTCTATCGTTTTTTGATATTGGTTTTAACCCCCAGCCCCTGACTTCCTAGTCCTTAGGTATTTTCCCCTCTTTCCAGGCTCTGTTGTATATGTATTCCATCAGTTTCATATCGATTTCCTTCATATTTTTCAGCATCTCCTTTGTGATCTTATCGTATCCTGCTGCCTTGCCATTTTGTAACGATGAACCTGCGCATTTCATTTAATCCACAGTTATCTGGTTTTCATTACTTATTACTTCAGCTGGTTGTAAGTCTGCCTCCTCGTTATTTTCTGTTAGTTCACTGAAAGTCATCAAATTTTCAAAATACGTATGACAATTTGCATAGTAGTAGTACGTCTCCTGGGGTTGGGAGTACCTACCAGGCGCGTCCCCGGGGTGGTGGATAGGGGAAAGGCCATCTTGTCAGGGTTCACTCAAGAGGAGATGGTTAATGGCAGCTATAAGTTCGTCCTCTGTGTTTAAAACCGGAGCAGGGTGAATGAAGACCGTTGCCGTGAACCACTCCCACCTCGCCCGAGCTGTCATGTCGTGACTAAGGACTTGCACAGGGTTCTACAACGATGCCAGTTGTTGCCCAACTGTTAAACCAGGTTCCGAAAGGGATGGGAGGGTATTGGCTTAACTGCACGGACCGAGAGGAGACAACCTCAACAAAAACCTAAATCCTAAGGTGGTGGACTAGGCTGGTGGAATGCGTGGCTGGATAGAGGACCAGTCTACTTCTTTTTGTATTTAGCCTTACCTCTGCATGCGGGGCTCTGTGGAGGTGAACCTTTTCTTCCCTAGCTACTCGTGGGATCAACCATGGAGGAAGGACGTTTATTAGCGGGACGACAACGCTAATAATCAAGAATTGGAGCAGGACCTCGATAAGAAGCCTTCCACTTCCAAAGTGAGAGTACCTTACAAGGAAGGAACAAAGGGAGGATCAAAATGAATGGAGCAGATTGGGGAACAGGATGGTATCCACCCCCTCTCAAATTGCGTAGCACTGTGCAACTCAAGGGCGTTGCACCTAGGAGCACGTGCAATCGAAGAGAAAGACTTTCTTATCTTGGGGCCTTCTGATATCCTACACTTTCTGAAAGGAATAGGATTGAAAGGCCAGCTGTAAAACAGCAAGAACAGTGGACACAATAGATCTTTTAGGTCGCAGTGTAATATCACTCTTAATTTGTTTAACTACTTGAAAATCTTCCACCCTTCTTAAGTTTTTTAGCGTTTTATAGAATAGCTTTTGGTTTGACTTACAGTCGTTTCCCATTTTTATCCCAAATTCCTTCCAGCTTCTCCTTTATTGTTCTGTTACGAAGTCTTTTGCTTTCTTTCTTTGTATTTTATATTCTTCACACTTACCTATACTTTTAGAACTCAAATAAGCTTCCCACTTTCTTTTTTTGTCTTGACTTCGTTTTTTATTTGGTTATTCGGCCAATGTGTCTGTTTCTGCTTTCTATTAATCTTGATTGTTCCACACGCTTTCCTGGCAGCATTTAAGGTAATAGTTTTAAATACTTGCCATATTTGATCCAGGTGCATTCTTGGTTCGAGCAGAATGCACGCCTTCTGCGTTTCTTTGTATTTTCTGCCTGTATCTGACAGCTGTGTCTCCTTCTTTTAACTTGTATAACCTAATGGATTGCATTGTGTTGGTTTCTGTGTTCTTCCCAGTGAGAACAAGTTGGTTACATTTACGTGAATTTAACGTTGTACTGGTTGAAACAACGTTAATGGTTATAATTAACACGTTTATTATATAACCAATTTTTAACTATACATTGAAGAGACGTTATATTAACTAAAAAATGTAACGGATAGTTTAAATTTAACTAAAATAACACGTTGTAGTTGCATCGTTTATTTTAGGTTATAAAACAACGTTACAATATGAGAAATTATTAACTGAAATGTAATCCATAGTTTAAATATAACTAAAATAAAACGTTATAGTTTCACTGCTTATTTTACGTTAAAAAACAACGTGGAAATATGAAAAATTATTAACTGAAATGTACCGCATAGTTTAAATATAACTAAAATAAAACGTTTTAGTTACACCGTTTACTCTGCGTGAAAGACAACGTTGAAAAATGAAAAATTAGTGGCTGAAATGTAACGCATAGTTTAGATATAATTAAAATATGAAGTTGTAGTTTCACCGTTTACTCGTTGAAAGACGTTTGAAAGACAACGTTGAAAAATGAAAAATTATTAACTGAAACGTAACGCATATTTCAAGTACAACTAAAATAAAACGTAGTTTCACCATTTACTCTACGTTAAAAAGCAACGTTGAAATATGAAAAACTATTAACTGCAATCCAACGCATAAGTATAAGTATAGTTAAAATAAAATGGTGTTAAATTTGTTTGTTTTAAGATGTGCTTTTGCATGAATGAATGCAAAATGTATTTAACAATAGGTAACACAATTATTGTATTAAAACTGCACTACTGATGAATGTATCATCCCTCCCATTCAAAATAAACTCTTCCACCTCTGTTGCGCATCTGCAACGTGCACGGGCACTTGCAGTTGCTTGCAGTTACATGTCTACTACGCTAGTATAGTGTTAGAACTTTTCTTTATCTTTATAACAAAGTTTATATTAATATGTGATACGCAACAATCAGTGTATTTAACTAAACGGTGAGTAGCTAGGTACCCCATCAATTAAGTCTATCCTGGTTATATTTGCATATACGACGCACATTGCACGTATAATTATGTATATGCATATACACAATTGGCAAAACAACATAGTAGCCATCTTAAAATAAGAACACTAATGTCAGAAAATTTAACTATATTCTAAAATTTGTTCTTGAGGAACCTGGTTTCTTAGTATACACCACCTTCTTACTTTATTTTCAAATATATAGGTTATCGAATGCTGATGGTTCTAAAATCTGGATTCTTGTGTAAAAGAAATTATTCTAATTACTGTTACATGACGTCGTTGCAGTGAAGCATAACTGGAAGGGAAGGAACACTTAGTTTTCACAAAACGGGAACCAGAGATAATACGGGAACTATAGTAACAATATACAGTGAGTATTAAATACTTTCATTCGTTTGTAATACAAAAATCTAGGAAACCAATCAAAGTGAACATTAACTTATATATATATCCCTAAAATTTACAGCCTGTAGTCCTTGGTGTTACTTATGATACCTATTGTTTAAGTCTTCCATTTAAAGTTACAATTAAACAATACATACATACAGCAGAAAGTGCAGTGAAGGACTGGTTGAAATATACGCCCCAATGGACTGTTTAGGTAGAAGACCTGGATGTGCAGAAAAAGGGAAAATGTATATATCTATAAATGAAATGACCTCGTTACTTTCTTAGTTTTGGTAAAGAATTCTATTATCTTTTTATTATTATTATTGTTATTATTGCATTGTATTATATTTATAGGTAATTAAATTTTAGTTTTTCTGAAGAAGCATTATGTTTCATTGAAGAGCTTATCATGAGTTCAATACTATGATGTGATCATTGAATGATTTAATTAAAATAAAATTTAATTTAGTATTGGACATTATGACTTTTAATCTATAACCAATTTTTCGTTATCACCACATACTGTTGATTTTCATACATTCGGCACCTCACTAAATTACGCAGATGTGACGTTACTACTACGTGGTTATAAAGGTTTGATATAGAATTTTCATTAACCCTTCGTTAGTGTGGTGTAGTTGCCATACCCCAGTATGTAGGCAAACATACTGGGGTATGGCATACTCCACCACACTAACAAGGGTTAACGTTGAGGTTACGTTACCTGTAAACCGATTTTTTACGTTTTACAGAGGTGGTTTATTAAACGTTAAAATACAGCTTGTGCTAAACGTTTCTATTTAACGATATTTTCTATTAAAAATTAAACGTTAAAATAACATTAGCATATGACGTGAAATAACGCTTAATAAGTAACTTTTTGTCAACGTATTTTGTCGGGACATAGATATGTCGCTTCGACGTTGTTTATAAACGTTACGAAACGTTCGGTTACCGTTAAGAACAACGTTTTCTTAACGTTTATGTTCTTATTGGGTTACCTTTACCTTACCCTTACCTTACCTATTTATTTATAATTTTTTTTTTTGCTATGAGCATGGAATGGTCACTGAAGATTTCTGGTCGTCTTTTCAGTTTTATAGTAAATTGAAATAAATAGAATTGGGAAGTACTGAAAGTAATCAGTTCTTTAAAACCTTAAATATTTTGCATAATTATTATTGGTCAAACCCTTGGGGCATTTTACATAAGAAACGAAGTTGTCCACTGTGGAATACATAAAGAAAACAGTTTTAAAAAATACCTAAGTATACCGAATAGAGCTGTCAATTCAGTTATTGTTTTTTTTTATCCTTAAAAAAGACGATTTATTAATTTCAAGGATATAATTGGATAACATTTGCAAAATATTAGTTTGCAGCCAAATATAGATGGTACAAACATTTTCCTGATGAATGAACTATCAATTTACCAATGCACTAACTCAAAACTTTTATTCTACATAAATATCACTATGTATCAGTAATTTTATTGTGTTGCACACAATAATATTCAAGTACTTGAAACTTTAAATGTCGCTTTGTAAAGCTAGATAAGCATCCATCAAAAGCTTGTGCCAAAGAATTGTTTTATTTAGCCTTTTTAAATAACCCCGAATTTACATTTACACTTTCACACACTTTCTTTAAACACGAAACTCTTTACGCGCTATTTTCATACAAGAATTAAAGCAGAAACCGAAAAAGGATGGCGCATCTCCGCAGAATTTAAACTACCTTTGTAATGTACGCGCCAAAGGGAAGAAGCGAAAAAAAGAGATACGGGTCCTTTTTCGGTATTCAATTAGCGTTCACACCAGATGCAAATGAGTTTCAATTCTATTACTTCTAAATTCACCTCGGAGATTTAGCCGTGAGGAAAAGATTATCGGATAGGTTGAAAGCCCTTTGCCCGTACGGCAATCCGACAGGACGGCAAGCGATAAGCCAGGATTCGCCTGAACTTGGCCGGGCAGGTGAACGCCAAGCGGAAAGACGTCGAACGACTCGTGAATACGGATTAGCGACCAATAGAAAGAGACGAACGATTTGCTGTCAGAGTATAAAGAAACTCCGTAGGATTTATTGTTAGCAGTACTCACTATGCATGTATTACGTGCCGAGGAATTGGTGTACTGTAACTCGATACGGAGAAATCGTATAATAAAATATAATCCGAATTTCGTAGGAAACGAAACTTTGTGTCTCCTGTTGTCTATGCTTCCAGTAATGGTATTATAAAATAAAACATATATAATGTTCTCAATTACTTATTAGATATTGATAGACCAGATAAAATGGAAATATTAAAATTTAAAAAGGAAAAATAATTATTTGCATTTGCAGATTTACCCTCAAAACGCGTATTATTTTCATGATTGATTTAAAAACTGGCTGGTAAAATTGGTGAGTTAGTTGTTTTAGTGCATTTTTTTAATTCCCTTTATTCAGCAATATGCCCGAGGGCAATAAGCTTTTGCTTTGACATATTGACATGAATAGAATGGCTCCAGTGAGCCACTCTGCTTAATTACAACCTAAAGTTGTTTTGCGTCCTTATGTAAATAAATAAATGACTAAATACATTGGCTAAAGAAATCTGTTAACTAAGTCTTTAATCGTCACACTTCGTCACACTGCACAAACCGTTGATTGGCTAATGTATTCGGATGAACTAACACCCCTTCTTGATACTTAATGCTACACTGGGTGATTACCTCCTTCACCGAGGCTGGTGGGATATCACGTAGGATTACTTCCTTGGTCACATAATGGGGAGCATTGACGGTGGTACGCAGAACCTTGTTCTGGAATCTCTGTAGGTTGGCGATGTTAGAGTGAGCGGTACCCCATAGCTGTATCCCATATGTCCAGACTGGTTTTAAGATAGCTTTGTAAATTAAAACCTTGTTATTAAAGGATAATTGGGATTTTCGACCAATGTTCCAATACAATTGGTTGAGAGTAATTCTCAATTGCTTGCGTTTTGTGAATATATATTTTTGTCAGGATAGTCTCCTATCTAGGTGAATGCCTAAGTATTTAGCCCAGTTAGCTTGCGGAGGTTCGCAGTTATTAACTTTAACTGGCGGACATGTTCCTCTGTCCATTGTGAACGTGACATGTGTAGATTTAGATTCATTAGCCTTCATTCGCCATTTTTTTTAACCAGTCCTGGATCTTGTTGAGGCTGATCTGAAGATTTCTCGAAGCCGATATTGGATCTGAGTGGGAGGCAAGTAACGCTGTAGCGTCCGCAAACGTTGCCATAGTAGTGAGTCTTGTTGTCGGTAGGTCACTGGCGTATAGAAGGTAAAGGATAGGTCCCAATACACTCCCTTACGGTACACCAGAGTGGATAGGATAGATATCAGAATATTAATTGTTCTGTTTGACTAGGAAACACCTATCGGACAGGTAGAACTTTAGCAGTAGATAATGAGGGAGTGGCAGATTTTTTCTTAGTTTGTAGTGCAGTCCCATGTGCTAAACCTTATCAAAAGCCTGTGTAATATCTAGGAAGGCAGCTGAGCAATACCTTTTAGCCTCAAGACCTTTGTTTATTTTATTGACAATTCTGTGAACCTGCTCAATGGTGCCATGTTTGTCCCGAAAGCCGAATTGATGTTCCGGAATTATATTTCGTTCTTCAATGATTAATTTCAGTTTTTTTACATAGATCTTCTCAAACACCTTCGAGAGCATCGGCAGTAAGCTAATAAGGCTATATGAGGTGACGTCAGAAGTCTTTTTACTTGGCTTTGGAATCGTGATTACTTGGGCTACTTTTCACTGACTTGGGAAGTAAGATAGTCGGAGTATTGCGTTCAATATAAATGTGATAGGTTTAATACATGTTGCTCTTGTAAAATCTTTCTGGTAATCAGATCAAAGCCAGGCGTCTTTTTTTAATGCAATTTAATGCGAACCAATTTCTATTCGTAACCCTTATTGTATACTGAGGTTATACAAGTTATTGACAATTACTGCTGTAAGCGATGTTCATCAAACAATTTATATATTTGTACTTAATTTTTTTTAATATCACCCCATTTTTTTCGCCTTGTAGGAATAACTTGACTTGAAGTCACCGGAAAGACTGCAGTCTCTTGGCTGCTTGTCATTTCTTCCACCCATTAGATTATACCACTCATTGCAGCATCCTGGTGCCCAATATTAGGGCACTCCGTTTAGGTCTCTGGCTGGTAGATGGAGGTGATTCTCTGGGTTAATTTTTGATTTGGGTGAAATCGCCTGTTTTTTTTTGCATTAAGAACCTCGCATTCACAATTAAATCAAATATTAAGGCTTACCACACCGAATGTAGTACGTGTTAATATTATACAATAAAGAAACAAAGAATTAATGAGAGCGTAAAAAATTGTTAACAATTAGGGCCGCGAACGCGTATTCATCTATTTCAGCCGACGCAGCGTGCGTTATTTTGGGACATTACCAGTAGATTTACGTTTGTGAGAGCTTAAATTTCGTAGGCACACGACTAAAACAAAGTTTGAGAGGGTTTAATTAAGGTAGCGAGAATTAGATTGAAACCAGGCGACTTAGAAAGGCTAGTAGATATAAGGGATCGCATTCAGTTCGCGGAATTAAAAAGTAGTATAACAAATATATTTATTTCTGGAGAAGGTTTAGAAATTTTTGCAGATGGGTCAAAGAGATGGCTTTTGTTGTTTATAATGGGGACATTAAAATATATAATCAAGAATTTGAATTAGGTGGTCATTGTAATAATTAGTTGCAATAAATCAGGCACTACGTTATATTAGGTGCGAGTGAGAATTTATACGGGCCGTATGAATTATAATTGATAGTTTATCCGTATTATTAGAGACGTTAGGGAATATCGAATCGATTTATTATTAGATATTTGAGATATGTTACGTGAGGGGGCATATATATTTTTTTTTGGACTGGGGCTTACGTGAGTTCATTTAGTAATATGAGCGATCAATTAGCAAACGAGGCGGTAGGTATGGGTTAAAGCAAAGTCAGAGGGTTAGTTTGTTGTATGAGGCGGTAGAGTTAATAACGACTCACGATAACTTTAAATCATATTTATGTAGAATTGGGAGGGTTAGTGATTCGCATTGTGAATTTGGTAGGGTAGAAATAGCGGGCATGTTTTATTTTGATGTCCGTTCACTGATGAGTGACGGTCGCGTACGGAAGCTAGGGCAGTAACTAAGGGGTTAAATTGGTCGCCGCGTGAAAAAGATATTAGTGATAACAAGGGGAGTGAATAGTGGAAATCTTTTAGTAGTGCTGCTAAAAAAATAGATAGGTTGCGACCTATTTAGATACACAGTACAACAGTACGGGTGTATAAAGGAACTATATAAAATATAAATCTTTACTGTAATTACTATTTAAAGTAAAGATATATATTAGAATAGGTGTTGCGGTTATTTTCTTTGCTTTCAGTTTATTGCAATGGTACATCCTTCCGCTGATGAAGGAGACAGCTTCATGATCTGCGAAGAGAGCAACTGCCTGGAGAGGGCACAGCTAACGGAATAGAAAAAAAACGTGGAGGCGGGCTCTTCCAAACCCATTAGGATACTAATAATAATTTTCTGATTATCAGTAACAAAGCTTGAGGCTGCTTCCCAGCGCCTGCTCCCAGAGTAAGGTCTCCCATAGTTTCCCTTACTCCTTGGCAAATGCTGGGAGATAACTAAAGTTGTTCCATGGCCGCAAACAATAATAACAACTGATAGCTGACCGATTTATTATATTTTGTATTATTAATAATCATATGGAAATTATTTAGTACGAACATCCTTAGGCTAGAACTCTTAACTGATTTTAAATTCTGGCCTGAGGATGCTCGGATAGAGTGAAACCGGTCGTCTGATATTAAAAAAAATTGCCAGCATCTAGGCCTTGTTTGATTTCCTTTTCCCTATTTTATATTAATTGAATTAGTTTAGTAAGTGTTTTTAGTAGTGCTTAGTTATTTATTAGTTACTGTTTTTAGTAATGTTATCTTATTTTCATTAGACTGTAAGTGTAGAATAAATACTTTTTATTAAATCTATGGCTTGTGCCAATAACTTAAACCCTGAAAATGTTACAATATATTACTAGCCATTACATGTTTAACGTTGGATTTCAGGAGAATTAAAGAAAGTTGTTTTTTTTATGAATTTTAGGATTAGCTTGAGTGCCTAGTGACAATATGTAAATCTTGAGGAATGCCGAAAATGTCACCGAATTTAATAACAACTCTATCAGACAGACCTATTTCTTCAATTTATCAGTAATCAGTGTTGACCAAACTTTTATTGCAATAAATTGATTAGTTAACCGTAGCTAGACAATATAAGAATTACAAATTAATTCAACAGCAATTAGGAAATATCTCAATTGTAATTAATTAACTGCTAATTGCAATTTATCATCCGATATTTATCATGTTATTTGGTGTACTGACTTTTAATATGTTATGTTAGTCCCTCTCTCTCATAAGTTTGTCATATTATAAACCTATAGAAATATCTGTATCCTCACTGTACAATGCATATTTTGTCGAGTTGAACATTTTTGTTAACCCATATTAAATCCTAAAACTAAAACATAGTGGTACTATTCTTTCATTCTTTGGATAAAATTCGCTCATGAATGGGAATATTATAAAATAAGATACATTGGCAATATCAACTTATTTTAATTATCAAAAACATCAAAAATTTAAAAAAAAAACGCACATACTGCTGAGCCGAAACGTTGTGCTTTCAATATAATACCAGTATATTATAGTTAAGGCATGTAGACTTTAATAGAAATCCGTTATGGCATGCTTTTGGTATCTTAGAAATAAGAGAAATTCCAGAATTTATTTTGCTTTTCTTTAAAATACTACTTTTTAAAAAAAAAACATACTTCTTCTGTTTAATCGACTTCGACTTTTCCTTTTCTTGAGACAGCAATAGTGTCCCTATTAAAAAGTGGCCAGCCTGTATATGGTTTATAGTGTGCCAAATAATTGAATGAGCATTTAACATTGACTTAATTTTCTACATTAGAAGTAGTTACAGTTCTTATTTTTCTTCTAATTGCTAAGACGCAAGATCGTTTGTATTGCATGTATAAACAGCAACAACCACAACAGCACATAAACTCCTGAACTCTCGCGAATAATAAACATCTTCCCCAGTAAGAACAACATCTCTGAGCCTTCAACTGTTTGACCTTCAAACGCTCCACCGACATTTTCCGCTAAATGAGACCGCAACCAGCGTATGACTAATCTACTTCCCACTCCATTACCCGAAAATACGCGCCCGTCTGGCTGCAGGATGAGTCCGTAGAGTGAAAATAAACCTCTTATCCTCTAAATCCCCCTCGCTTTTCCATTAATCGGCGGGCGGGCACCCTTTTTTCCTCTTAACGTACGCATGTATTAAAGGCCAGCGGAGACTATGAATGCCGTGGGCAGCATACGTCATCCCATAAATGGGATAATGCTATGGGGACTTTGTTCTCCGTCCGCCTTAATCGGCTCTCCTATGAGTGGACATATTGTACTGCATATGGGTGCAGCAGCTTACATCAGTACCGGATCAAGGGATTTTAGGTGAACATTACAAATTTTATGCGTTGGTGTTGTAGAAAGTTGATGGGCAGCTAGTGTGTATTTAACCGAACCATTAGTAACAAAAGCAATAATAATATATATTTACACAGACAATGTTACGTATTGTATTATTTTTCATTCATTTCAAACTATTGGCACCCTTTGGCAAGAATTTAGATAACCATATGCAATAAGAAGGGGTTATGATGCGCAGATACAATAAGAAATGTACTAGTGTCGCGAGATGCACGTAATGTAAGCAACGATATATAAGCGTATGTGAAGTGAAGTCAATAAAGTGCATTCATAAAAAGAAAAATATTTTTTTGCGTTAATAAATGTGCATTAAACCAAATAAATTATTCTTTTAAGTACTTGAAAAGAAATATTTACTAGGAACTGAGAAAAAGAAATATTTATAGTCAATAGTGATTCAATTAGCATATTTCTTTCTTATGGAAAAAGAACAGCTTCGACTTGAAAACAACTGCTATTAGTAACCAAAATCTCGACTTTTGGAATAGTAAAACATGTTTGATTGATTATTGATGATATGTAGCGTTCTATTTAATATATAATAATTATAAATAATAGAAATAATATTTGACTTTAATTTTCCAGGTTAATAAAAATTTCATTTACGTTTATAATTTGTGTTTTTTTAATAGTCTTTAATAATATAAACTCCTGAACGAAATTATTTAAATAATGACATTTTTGACAATAATATTAAACTGAATTACAAAGAAAACTTGCAAATTGGGTTTAGACAATCATTTTAAGAAGAAGTCAACGAAGCGTGACCTTATTTTAAACCATTAAGCACTTCTTTTGTTGAAAATAAGTGAGATATGAAAATGACATTCAAAATGAAAAATGTTTGAATGCGACGTTAGTACCTTTCAGGTCCTCCTCTACTCATAATTAAGGCATTCATACACCTTGGCATGCTAAAAATTTAATTTTTAATTGCATCCTGCGAAATATTCTCCCATTCTTCAATTACTGCATCCACCAGTTGATTGTGATTGGCAGGTGAGAGCCTTCAACGTCGTACCTTCTTTTTTAGGTGGTCCTATAAGTGTTTGATAGGGTTGAAGTCGGGGCTGAGAGGTGGCCACTTCATGAATACAATATCAACAGCATGCAACTAGTCAGTAACCTGTACAGCTACATGAGGGCGAGTATTGTCATGCATTAATAAAAAATTGGGGACCCACAAAACCAGCAAATGGCTTTAGACTGCACACGTATAGGGACCAATTCCGTGCGAGGGTCGAAGCAAATCCCTCCCCAAAACATTGCAGAACCACCTCCAAACGAGACCCCTGGAGAAATGTAATAACTAGCAAATCTCTCTTCTTATCTCCGCCAAACACGCTCACGTTGATCACATTGGTCGGGCGGAACGTCATCTTCGAACTTTGCATTCTTTGGTGAGTAATGATTTTTTGGTTGGGCACCCGCCTTTTAAATCCTCTTCATTTAAACACCTTCTAATTGTTCACGACGATATGACAACATTACGAACCGGTGATAACTCATGTTTTAACACATTGCTACTGACTGTCCTGTTTCTAAGGGTACATTGCTTCAGAAAACGGTCTTCTGTTGGTACATCGTTTCAGCTCTTGCCCTGGTCTTCGGTTGTGAGATCCCGTTTAGTTGAATCGTCTAACCATGGGACGTATGCAGGAATGACTTCTTCCTAACCCATTGGCAACACAACGCATCGAGTACCCCTTATTTACGAAAGTTAATGCCTGCACTGGCTTCTCCACCGATAAATTTCGTTGATGATTCATTTTACTCCTTTCAAACATTTGTAGATGACTTTGAAACACAAATATGACACAACCGATAAGCTTTCCTGAGCTACTCAGCAAATTTTAAAGTCTAATTGTCAATGATAATGCCGGAAAAAATGTTTTATGAACACGCGCATTTTGAAAATTTTATGTAAAAAGTTAAATAGCCTGGCAACCTTGCATTCGAAATTTGAAACAAACATATGAATTTGTAGCATTACAACAAATAAACATGCCTAAAAAAAAATAAGTATGGTATGGAGACCGTACTCCATACTCCTGGGAAACTGATACACTCCGTGAACGTGAAAATATTTTTAGAACGTGCACTTCTTTCCGTCAGGTATGATACTGCATTGAAAAATCTTTTATGAGAGTTGTTAAAGTCAATATCGACCGATATCGGACTATTGACTCACCCGATATATTCCAAAAGTTTCAATTTTTTTTTGAATATCCGGGTTCAGGATCTTCCCTTGTGAGTCAAAACTGTTTTTGTTTCAGGCAAAGTACCTTTTCCGTGATATGATTTGATTATTTTATTGACATATAAACTCAAATTAGCTATCTGTTTCATTATTCATATTACTTAGGTCGACTTGAAAACAGATATCATCTTTCTATGGTTTGACCTCGTGGATTTTTTACAGATGTGAAATTACAGGAATCAAAAATTAACAAGTTTTGATTTTTACGGAATGATTACGGTGAGTTTCAACGTCCTATTAAACGAGCAATTCGTTACGTAGTGAAAAATCAAAAAAAAAAGCTGGATGCATGGAGGATAGGACTAGGCGTCCGCATTGTCGTGACTCACGTTCAGCAGAGAATATAGCTGCTCTGAGTGATGATGTAGCTAAAGACCAAAAATTATTGATTCGTTACCCTCCATCCACAGGCTTTGGACCTTTCTTATGTCTCCCTTTAACCCATTTTGCATAAAGACTAGCACTTACACTAGAGTAACCAAATCATGGACTGCAAAAAACGGAGTTATACCCTCCAGCTAAAGAGGGAAGCTGTTTATTGAAATATGCTCATTTTAACTATTTTGTCACCTAGGAATCTTTTTTTAAATAACACTTCCTGATGTAATTTAATTTAAACTATAAGGCATATCATAAGCGTTGGCAGAAGCGTGGAGGGAAAACAGTGCAGCTATCACCCGAGCCACATCACTACTGCCACTGACAATACAGCTAGCCAAAATATTACTTGATGTTATGTTATAAATTAGGAAGTTTTAGTGATTTGAAAATTTGTTTGGTAATAAAAACGGGACATTTAGGCGTCCCGAAAGACTTTTTTCTGGACACCAGGCACGATCGTGATGGAAGTTTGGTCACACTAACTTACACCTGTATAAAATGCAGTTAGCACAAGAACTGAAGCTCAAAGTTCGTGAATACCGAAAAATTTACGCAAATTAGCATTAGAGGAGCGAGAAGTGGATGTTGATTTTTCAAAGACTTTCTTTTTTTCTCTGGTGAGGCATATTTCCAACTCTCCGAGTGTATGACTAACACTATTTCCGGATATTGGATGAAGTAATTCCTCACGTCATACACGAGATACCATTGCATGTTCAAAGAGTAATGGTGTGGTGCATATTAAGATTAGGGGAAGGAATTAGGCCTTTCACTTAAAAAAAAAAATGAAACTCCGACAGTAACAATCAACGGTGAGTGCTATAGGTGCATCTTAAATAATTGTTTAAAACACGAAATGAAAGAGACTGATGTTGAGAATATGTGGTTCCAAGAAGATGATACAGTTTGGTGCACATCGCGTGCAACATTAGATGTTTTGCGTGAAAAGTTTATTAGCCGCATTATGTTACGTAGCGGTGGTGTCAACTGGCCACCAAAATCATGAAATTTAATACAATTGAATTTCTTTCTGTGTGTTCTTTTTTTTTAGAGCTGACACTCGCCAGCAAATCTGCAACGTCGAACCACTTAAGAAACAACATTCGCCATGCTATAGGCAGGATAACCCACGAAAAAAGAAAATTGTCTCGAGAGAATTAAACTTTTTGGGATTCAATATTATATACAGGGTTGGGCAACATCTGTGTTTACGCCAGTTCATGATCCTTGTTTTATTCTTTAGTTTCCATCTTTTGGTTCCTTTTGGTTTCCTCCCCGCGTAATAGTTGATAGTTGTCTCGCCGTCCATAGAAACTTACCATATCCTGACTTTCTCCATATCTCTCCCCTTACTTTAAGTTCCCTTTTTCCGCAAGTGGACAGATGGACGGGACACTTGAGTAAGTCGTTTTTTTTTGTTTTTTTTTTGTTAGTTAATTTCGCTTAATTAGATTAGAAACCGCTATTTTCGCACACAACCTGATTTCTGGCTAAATTATGAGTTCTATCAAAAAATAACCTTGAAAAGTGTTTGTAGTATTTTTATTCTAGTGAGTGACGTACTGATTTTCAACAACTACCACATATTTCGAGAGATGACGTCATCACTAGTTTTTTTTTTAAATAAATCACCCTGTATCTTTTCACATTTGCGGATAGACGCTTTTCAAGAATTATAATAATATACGGCTTGGTGAATGTGCTACTTAAGATATTAAAATGAAGCGCTGGTTACCTTTTTGTCAGATAAGTACATGTAATAAAGAATATTTGTATTTTTGTTGCCATGGAATTTCTCGTTTTAGCAGAAATAAAATTATTTTTGCACCTCCGTCCAAAAACACTCATTTTGCAGTACTTCAAAGCGGCATTTTAGGCAGGCCAAAATGTCACTAAAGGTTGGCCACACTAGATTCCACCTGATCGTTTTCCTTTCTGGGCAGGCAAAAATGTCGGTCAGGCTTGGGCACACTAGATTGTATATGACAACGTGTAATAAATTATCATTAACCTACTGTTCAACCGTGCTAAGATGAACTTATTATTGATAAAATAGATATTAAATTAGAAAGAAAATTAGAAAAAGATGTATTCTCGGAAACGTCAAAATACTATGGTATGTAACATGTGTGCCAACTTATACTGTCAATCCCTAGTGTTAAAATTTATTTTCTATTTTCAATTCAAAATTAAGATTTCTCGGCCCAAGAAACATTGTGTATTACACGGCCAGAAACTCTTCTGCGAGTATTCGTATTTGTAGGCCTCGGCTATCGCATCGACCTACAAATCGTACTTATACTCGCAAAACAGTAGAGTCTGGCCTAGTGATACAAATAATTATTGTATTAATTAATATTTCCAACAGTGATATTACTACTAACAGATGGTTCTCGTTTACTAAAATAGTTGTTCACTGTGGGCGAACTAACTTGTTAGTGATGATTGGTACTAGAGACAGCCGAAGGTCTCTATAATAATATGCATGTAATACTTTTTAATGCCAGAGTTGTTGAAAATCAAAGTATGTCACAGACTAGAATAAGAATACTACAAAACCTCTTCTTAAATTTATTTTTTTAATAGAACCCAAAATTTAGCTAAACATCGGATGTTCTCACACATTTGCCTAACCATACATAAAGTTGTTTCAGAACAAGAAATTAGCCGAATCTATGCAAGGGCTGATTTGCCTAACTTATTCAGCTATGGCCTTTATGTAATATAAACAAAAAGGATGTTGCAAAATAGCTGTTCTTTTTCTTTTGTTTTTCATCAATTAAGTGTCACTTTTGTTTCTCTACTTATTGCTTAATTTATTTTGTTTTTCAAGATGCTTTAAATTGCTCCAGTAACCATTCCTTTTCGACTATAAAAGATGTTTTTTTAAAACCCTGAAACTCGACTCAGACAACTGTAAACTTCAGTAATAAAGACAAGACAAATAATATCCACCAATTCCGCTCTTTCGTCTTTTACTATTTTCAAGGGCTATCATTCAAATTTACGGGAAATGACTCGAAACTAAACCCATTATCTCAGAGACGTCGGAATGATTTAATATTTCCTCTCAGACAAGGACAGAAGACTACTACTCTATTACAACGTATCTGAATGGAGTTGAGGTCTATCTCCAAACGGTCTCCTCCTCCTATTTGTATTTGAATCCGCTCATCTGCAGCCAGTCATCGGACGGAGAAGTTCGTTAAACGAACGATTCCGGCCGCTTTAACGTCTTTTGTTCTATTTTTCGCCTTTTCGCCGGCCGCTTCGCATTCCTCCCTCCCATCCCTTCGCCGGAATCGATAGCCGACACCGTAGATCCCTCTGATTGCTCTAATTGAGCCGTCACTGTTTAATTAAACCGTTTCGCGGCGTCGGCAATAAATCTTGGACCGGTTAGAGTACGGAACTGTGAGCGTTGCGCCGACTGCCGACGGATTTCGGTTCGGAAAAAGGCGGGAGAAGCGTCGGGTTCCGTTCGGATGCATTTTGTCGCGATCTTCGTTTTGTCGTCGACTGCGACTTCGATAAAATATTGATATCGATCGCGTGATTTATTGCCTCTGGGATATTTCACCTGGGATGTCGTATATATAACGCTCTGCGGGTTTAATTTGATTAGTTCGCAAATTTTGCTGTGGTTTATTTTAATGAGGAATTGGTTTCCTTTTGGTTTTATTGTTTTGTGCGTGCTGCCTTTTTGTTTACTTGTTTTTCAAATTATTTGAAGGTTACACCGAAAAGAAAACGTCATTTAAATCCGTAAAATGAATTTTACGTGTTTACACTCAGAAAAATAGATTGTAGAAATTAGATTATAAATTTCTTTATATTAATTACTAAAATAATTATTGTCTAAAGCAAGTATGGGCAACCTTTGACGTGTTGTGGGCCAAGGTTTAGTGTGCAAATACGTTCGCGGGCCGCGTTTAAAAGTAGTGCATTTTAAAGTAGTGTTCATAATTTTTAGCGATAGATATCAGACATGAAATAATACGACAATGTTATTATAATGCAATTTATTAAAATAAGAAAATGAAAAGAAAAAAATAGGTACAACATTATAATTAAATCGTGAAATTTGGAATTATTACAAACTACGAAAGTTAAATAGCGACAACGAAATCAATGAAACCCTTGAGCTTGAATTTGGGAAACTAATCCATCGATGTTTGGATAAATTCTACTGATACAAAAACGTAAAGAATTTTCCAAATTATCGTCAGTCAGCCTTGCGCGATGTTTTGATTTATTAACTTCCATCATTGAAAAGAACTGTTCACATTTATAAGTACTGCCAAACGCAGAAATCAATCTTCTAGCGAATTTTCTAAACTCCGGAAAATGGTCTTCTTCGAGGTATTTTTTGTAGAAATCGCACAACCCCACGTCTTCAAATTTAGATTTTAAAAGTGAGTTTTCTTGAAGCTCGATCAACTCCATTTGCAAGTGTATTGGAGCATTTTGTACATTACTTTTTCTTGGAGTAGCTAATAAATTGAAACTGTCTTCCATGTTTTTAAAATCGCTGAATCTGTCTAAATCAGCAACTGTGCCTCCCACAAATGGATTTTGTTTAGAAACGCTTTCAAATGGCTGTACAAATCATTTACTAACTGTCCTTATTTTTTTAAGTTTAAGGTGGACCAGAAATGCTAAGTCACATATCCTTTTTGGGTCACTCAATTCAGATAGCGGTTTATCTTTTATTTGCATAAAATCTGCTATCTGATTTCTAAGCTCGTAAAACCATTTCAGCATTTTCCTTTGCTTAACCATCTGCCTTCACAATAATATGTTACGTCGTCATATTCGGCTGATATTTCATCCAAAAACGCCTTGAACTGACGATGGTTAAACCCTCGGGGATCGAATAAAATTGATGGTTTTTACTACCACATTCATAACATTCTGGAGTCGAATGGACTTAGAACACAAGTTCTGTTGGTGGATAATGCAATGAAGGACTATCAAATCATCTTTTTGCACATTTAATTCAGTTGCTTTTTCATACAGAATTCCGATGAAACCTTTACGTAAGCCGACCGAAGGTGCACCATCTGTGCATACACCAACTAATTTTGACCATTGCAAACCAAAACTTGTGAATACCTTTTCAACTTCATTAAGAATGTCCTCTCCTGTAGTGGTTCCTTTTAGCGGCTGTAAAGCAATTCCTCAGTAACAGTGAACTCTTTATCAACACCTCGAATAAATATAGCCAGTTGAGCTGTGTCAGACAAATCGGTGCTTTCGTCTAACGCTGTGGAAAATGATACGAAGCAAGCCATACGGTCAATCAAAGTTGTTTTTATATCATTAGCCATCATTTCTATACGTCGGGCAACAGTTCGTCTTGACAAACTAATTTTTTCAAATTCATTTTTCTTTTCAGGACACAAAACACTGCAAACTTCTAACATACAGTCCTTGATAAATTCTCCTTCCGCAAATGGTTTAATGACTTTGCCAATTTTGCACTAACTATAAAACTAGCTTTCACAACATTATGAAGTTGTGTTCTTTGTTTATGAAACATTTGCTGCTGTTTTTCCAAATTTGCGGTAAGCTTCTGGGATTTTGTCTTTTCTTATTTGTTCTGTCAGTGAGTGCAGTATAGGATGCTTAGTTGAGTAATGCCTCTTTATATTGAATTCTTTCATCATTGAAATGGATTCATTACACAGCAAACAAATAGGCTTACCATTGTGCAAGATAAAAAAGAATTCTTCAGTCCATTTTTCTTGAAACTGGCGACCGTCTGCATCTATTTTTCGCTTCTTTCCACCAGACATCATTTTCGTTCGATAAATTTAATAACAAAATATAATTAGTAGGCACTCAAGATGCACACAAAGTGACAAAGCAAATTGGCGGCACTAGCAGTTCGCTAGGATATCGCTTGTCGAAGTTATCACCTCGGTAGCTCAAATAGAACTGAACTAAAGTTTGGGCCATCCACCCGCTTATATAGGCAAAATGAAGGAATGATCTAGAATCGTCTAGTGTAGAACATTTGAGAAGCTATAATCTTTTGTTGCGGCACCAGTGAAGCGGCAAACATCAAAGGCTTTGATGTTTGCCGCCTCACTCTTTGATGATCGCCGCCACTCGGCTTGCTCGCTCACTTGATTCCGCAGGAGCA
Source organism: Protaetia brevitarsis (assembly GCA_004143645.1). Lineage (NCBI taxonomy): Eukaryota > Metazoa > Arthropoda > Insecta > Coleoptera > Scarabaeidae > Protaetia > Protaetia brevitarsis. Next base: position 58,477 of record RXPK01000892.1, on the reverse strand, counting down.
AGCGACAAACCCTATATCATTCGATCTTCCTCATTTGGAGTGAGTATGAGTAAGTAGTGTAATATTTTTTTTTTTAATTGAGTTTTTCAAAATGTCTCGCGGGCCGTATCAAATCTTACAGCGGGCCGGTTGTTGCCCACATATGGTCTAAAGGATAATGTGTTGTGTATTAATAGTAAAATTATCAGATTTTAAAATATCTATGATAAGAGATACAGTCTGGACATAATACCATGTACATTCAATGGAAACAAATGTTAATATACTCTATATTGTTATAAAAAATACAGTTGCCACTTGGAAAGAAATTAAAGAGGAAACACAAAAATATGTACCATTTAAAAATTTTGAAATATAGGTATAACAGTTCAAATGAGTTGGTATCAAACCCGGATGACCTAGGTACTATGTTTAATCGGTACCTTGGAACCTTAGCTCATGAGCTTCAGAAACAGTTTTCGGTAGACACAGACCGCACTTTCGTTCCACCAACTTATGTTAGCCTTATGATAGCTCAAATTATTTCTCAACTCAATAATACTTATGTTACTGCAGTTGATGATATACCAGTTCCAATTATCAAAATGGTTCTTTCAAATATCTTCAAAATATCAAAAATCATACCTCTATATAAAAAGGGTGAAAGGCATCGAACTGAAAATTACAGGCCAATTGCAATCCTGTCTGCTTTATCGAAAGTTTTTGAAAGTGTATTAAATTTACGTTTGATGAGTCATTTAGTTAAAAACAATTCAATGAACATGGTTTTATTAAAAATAGATCTACTAGTACGGCGTTGGCTGAGGTAATGGATTACACTCTAAATAATATGAACGCTGAGATGGCATGTGTTTGTTAAGCTTTTGACTTAGTAAATCAAAATATACTGTTAGAGAAATTGTCAGCCTGTGGAGTACGTGGCGCTGCACTTAATATTTTTAAATCTTACTTGTGTCAGCGGAAACAATTCACTGGAATTAAACATAGAAATAACTATGGGTGCATAGAACGTTACAGATCTGAAACAGTCGAGAATTCTATTGGAATCCCACAAGGGTCAAACCTGGGTCCGCTACTATTTGTTCTTTTTATCAATGTCTTGCCGGCATTCTTGTCCGGCAGGCTTGTGATGTGCGCCGATGATACTGCAATCTTAATATCTTCAGAAACCCAAGAGGGGTTATTAAATAACGCTCGCGGCGTGTTAGGTGAAATGATGGAGTGATGCCGAGGAAATTAATTAATTCTTAACATTGATAAAACAAAATTAATACAGTTTGGGAAAGCGGCTCGCAGCTGGAGTTAAATGTTAAAAATAATGTGTTCACCTCGGTCTTGGAGTGGAAGTTATTGGGTTTAACCTCAGACAAGGACTTAAAATGGGACATCCACGTTAGTTCAGTTATTTCTAAGTTAAATAAGTTTCTATATGTTTTAAGAAAAATGAAAGCAAATAACTGCGATATTAGTACATTAAAAACAATATATTTTGCATATTTCAATTCGCGTTTGAGTTATGGTCTACTATTTTGGGGAATCAATTCAAAGACAAAATCAATACTAATGTTGCAGAAAAAAGCTCTTCGTCTTATTTAAAATCTGCAAAGGAGAGATGGATCCGGATTGAAGAACCAGATAGTAAATTGAGATAGTGGATCCGGATCCTGGGGGTTGGGAGTATCTACCAGGCGCGTTCCCGGGGTGGTGGATAGGGGAAAGGTCATCTTATCAGGGTTCGCTCAAGACGAGTTGATTAGTGGCGGTTATAAGTTCGTCCTCTCTGCTTAAAACCGGAGCAAGGTGAATGAAGACCGTTGCCGTGAACCACTTCCCCCTCGCTCGAGCTGTCGTGTCGTGGCTAAGAGTTTGCACAGGGTTCTACAACGATGCCAATTGTTGCTTTCGGCTACTGAAAGCCCAACTGTTAAACCAGGTCCCGAAAGAGATGGGGGGTCTTGGCTTAACTGCACGGACCGAGAGGAGACAAGCTCAACAAAAACCTAAATCCTGAGGTGGCGGACTAGGCTGATGGGATACGTGGCTGGATAGAAGACCAGTCTACAAGTCCAACCTTGGGGCACCTGGCGCACCCCATTGTTTTTAGCCTTATCTCTGCATGCGGGGCTCTGTGGAGGTGGACCTTCCTTCCCTAGCTACTCGTAGGATCAACCATGGAGAAAGAACGTTTATTAGCGGGAGGACATCGCTAATAAACAGGAATTGGAGCAGGACCTCCATAAGAAGCCTTCCACTTCCAAAGTGAGAGTACCTCACAAGGAAGGAACAAAGGGAAAAGCAAAACGACTGGAGCAGATTGGGGAACAGGATGGCATTCATCCCCTCTCAAATTGCGTAGCACTGTGCAACTCAAGGGCGTTGCATCTGGGAGCACGTGAAATCGAAAAGGGAGACTTATCTATCTTCTGATATCTTACACTTTCTGAAAAGAATAGGATTGGAAGGCCAGCTGTAAAACAGTACGAACAGGGGACACAACAGATCTTTTAGGTCGCAGTGTAATATCACCCTTGCAATAAAGTATATACATATATAGTGAATCCGGATCCTACGATCCGGATATCCGGATAATTATAGATCTGGATATCCGAATCTCAATTTTATCGGATATCAACAGCACTAATTTATGTTAAAAACATTGATCATCATTACAGGAAAAGGTAATTATGATTGTTATATCCACTATCTTAATTGTTACAATTCACGCACTTGAAATTGTTAGAAAACAATATTGGCGAAACGTCATCATAAAAAATATAAAGTAAAAGAATTAAGTCTTTTAATCTACCTGACTTTAATACCTAAATTAAACAAAGAATTAAATATGAAGAAGGTCACTACAAACAATTCTATAGTAAAAATTATGTAGCTATTTCCATACGGGAATAAATAGGAATCATATTCATTTTTGGTTGAACCGAAGATAATTTAAACTTATTGACTGAACAAATGTGACCATCTTTCACGAACAAGCATTTTTGTTTATAAATAAATGTATGTATATTCAATATTTTCTAGTTTATAGTACATTTGTCTGACATGTTTCAAAGATCATCCCGGCGTTAATAACAAAAAAAAAACATCAAGCTGTTGACTTAACTTACATTATAGTGTAATTAGCTTTAATTGCAAGATACCACGCCGAACGAATATAACAAAACAAAGAATATGTATTCAATTAAGGAATTAGCAGAACCATATTGCAGCTCTAAATGCTTTGGGAAACTTGCCAAACTATTTCAAAGGTTTCCCAGGAATTCGTGCCAGAGACATGCAGCTGTACTTGCTTAATATTTGCGAATGATTAAGTTTCGGCAATATAAATTCTGATTTAATTAAAATATTTTAATTATACAAGTGGTATGTACTTATATGTAACAAGTTCAGGATTTTCCTGCCGCAGCTTGTAAGCGAATATAACAGAATATAGGCAATATGGTGTAATAGTATTTGTTGGCATTTATCCAAATCCTACTGTGTATTATTATATATATTTCCAATTATTTTGAGTTGAGCCCAGGAGAATTTGAACAAGTGTTTCTAGTCATGTTGTTTTAAATGAAACAAATGTTTAGTTAAATAATATAAATAAACATGGGGTAAAACTATGCAATAGATATTTGTAACATCAAATAATCAATTTATCAGAATTTAAATTCTTTTTTTAGCATATCAAACCGTTTTTTTTTTGCTTTTGTTGTTGGAGCTATCTGACATATTGGAGTCTTTGGAAACACCCCCACATCCTTTTTCAATAAAATCAAACCAACCATTGTAATGTGTGGGTAGGCCTATATCAATCTGCATAGATCTCTAGTTGATTGGAATGATTCCCTGGGTTCATTTCTGGCTTGCCTGTTTTTGTACGTCCAGGCATTCACATAGAATATCTAAATAGCCTCTTCGTTTTGGCGATCCTGCATGGTGCCGAAGAAATTTTAGCAAGGGGCATTAAAGGACGACGTATTGTCCTTTACAGTGACAGCCAAGCTGCCTTTAAAGCCCTCAGCAGTTATAAGATTGCTTCAGGTCTAGTACTTCAGCGTCACAATGCCTTGGAAGCGATCGCTATTAATAATGACTTGATACTGAGATGGGTTAAAGGTCATAAAGGTAATCTGGGAAACGAGGCTGCCGATAGACTGGCGAGACGGAGTTCGTTTTCTCCTTACATGGGACCGAAGCCTGTTGTTCCCATTTCTTCGGCCACACTCAACACCCAAATAAATCAATGGACCACTACTCTACATGAGGGGAGATAGGCATGCATAACTACCTGCTGTCAGGCACGGAAAGCCATCCCCAGGCTGTCGTCCAGGACAGCAAGATACTGTCTGCAGCTCTCTCGCAGTAAACTACGTCAAGTTATAGGTTACTGCAAACTTAATAAACACATGCACCGCATAGAACTGACTAGCAGCCCACTCTGCCGTGCATGTTACCTAGAGCACGAGACACAGGAACACATCTTATGTGACTGTCCGGCACTTGCCCAACTTAGATGTTCCATCCTGGGGGAGTTCTGGCCCAGTTTGGCCAGCTTTGGCGGCACCTCACATGCTATACTGCTCGGGTCCATTCTTCGCTTGGGTTGGCTCGAGTAGGCTGCGGGTGAGTGACCTCGCCTAGGGAAGGTAGCACAATGGGTTCGGTTAGAGTGGCCTAAGTGCGCGTGGGTAGCCAGCCCTCCCAACCAACAATCCAGAATCCAGCCTCTTCGTCCTATGACAGCCTGTAGTGAATACTTTCAGTGTTGATCTCATTTTTCTGTCAGTGGACAGTATCCTACTGGAACATCTGTTATCGTACTGAACAAATTGTTGAGAAAATCATCGTATATGTAAACCAATAAAGATATAAATGACAAAAATTTAATGAGTATGTCACTCTCCGCATTGATACACTAGTCTTAACTTGAAGAACTGATAAAATGAACGAAACCTTTCAGTCTGTTGTAATAAAAAAAAATAAAACGAATTCTGCGATATTGGTGAGTCATTCTGTCTAAATAAAGTAGTAAATAATCAATGTTTACAGAAATACTGAACACCCAACCTTTTTCTTTACTACGGATGAATTTTCCATGATATCAGGCCGTAGTTTTGGAATAAATTGACCCCTGATGTTCCGTCGGCGACTATGGTCAACATTTTCGAAATGTATTGTCGAATTGATTGGGATGTTTGAAACATTTTATAGCTTCCCTCTATAATCTCGTATGATAGTGCCCGCTAATATCTTTCAATATGTCGGTCACAGCCGCTGGCAAAAGGTCAGCAGTCAATCATACCAAAACAGCACGACCTAATATGCAGAATAATTCATCCATATTAAACACCGATCGTGTAAACCTGGCAGTTATGTATTCTTTCATTTAGTTCCTGCATGATGCCAGTATGCTGAGCTTCCTCTTATTCATAACTGTCATAGATGAAACTACAAAAGAAACAAACATCAACTTCGAAGGGATACATGTTGAATAGCGTAAACTGCAGCATTACAGAGAGATAGATAGATTTCCGCGATCATTGTCCATATTATGCATTCCTTGGGTTTCTTGCTGAAACGGTATATTGGAACTGCTTCTAGCCGACGCCTTGCTTTCAATCGTAAGGATCTGAAACTGTTTCAGGTCAACACCAACAGCAGTAGGGGCCCTCAAAATGTTCTTTTTAGTTGAGAACAAAACGACCTGAAACTGTTTCAGGTTAACAAAAACAGTGGTCCTGAAGATATCTCTTCCGATTGAGAGTGAAACGTCGACCAGAAGCAGTCCCAGGATGCGGTTTCAACTCGGCAGTCAAGCAATATATATGAATTATAGCATGCACGATGTCAGAGGCACTTCACTTTTAACAATTAACATAAAATTCTAATTTTTAAGCGTAGAACCGTCCCTTCAGATTACTGTGAGTATTTTCAATCACAATTCACTCAAATGGCAGAATGTTTGTAATTAAATGTTTTCTGGTTTTTCATGGTTTTACCATTGTCTTTAAAAGATGTCGTGAATCAATTCAGGCAAAGATAAGCAGAGTCCCCAATAGAAGGTCCTCTCCTAGGGACTGCTCCATCTTTTTGTAGAAATCCTGCCTTCATGTTGTAATCCTGACTTCCCAACAAATATATCTGCAAATTTCTTTTCGTGATCCCATACTTACACTTTATAACACAATGCTGTAATCTTCCTTTCGATTACACTCCGTATAATAGAGTTTTTTTTTTTTTAATTACGACCCATTCGATAATTTCATTAACACACCGTCTTCCAAAATTCTTGTGGTGTTACATTTTTCTTATCAGTATCTGGCAATTTTCATGGACGCGACATCAAGTAATCGATTATATTGTTGGAAGTGTGCAGAACTCTGGAAACTGATTTGATATTTGACGGAACATCTCTGTATTAGCAAGATACTAGGTGAACATGTACAGGTATCCTACCAAAACTGGATCTCGGAATACAGCTCTATTTTGATTTTAGGAAACAGTCTTTTGTACAAAGGTTTTGTAGAAATAACTGAAATATATTTTTGACGCCACAGAGCGCCCAGAATCAGACAAACGCATATTTTACTCTGTTATCTTAAACGGAACACACTATACAAAAAAATACATCACTTTATATACACTAACTGAGCAACAACAACATTGTTATTTACCCTTTCTAAAAACCAGCAAGCCTTCAGTTAAGGCGGCGCAGATTGTTTTAGGTATATTAAAATACCTACTTTAAGTATATTACATACGTATTTATTTTGATACAGCAGTGGAACTAAAATCTCAGTTCACTATAGCTTACTCACTACGTCACAACTGATCGAGATCTGGAGAGCAGTAATAGACAAATAAAATTATTCTTGCGTTGTCCACCAAATCTTGGATATATAGTAGATATGCTTAACGAGCGACTTTTGCACTCAGTTATATCAAATGAACGATCGATCATTCTTTAGCTTATATAGTATTCGGAAATTGGCAAGGCAATTGCTACGGTTTTCGTTTTCCAAAGTAATGTATAATTTGTCAAATTTACAGTTTTAATTTAAAACAAGAAAAAAATGAGTTTTGTTAATGTAAGATTGTAAGATTAGGTAAATGTAAACATGAATTGTAGTAAGTTATTATTATTTTTTAGCGAAGAATCATGTAGTTTTAATAAATTAAGTGTTCATATTATATTTTCAAATTTAAATTTAAAATTTAACATGTTTGCATTTAGCTAATGCATTGTTGTTGGTTTTGTTTGTGTATACTCTTTTTGCAGTGAACACCTGGTCCTGTTCTTTCTCGATATGTGTTGGCCGGTGAAGTTTAGTGTTCTAGGGCTTTCGGTTTAACTTGTTTATTGTGGTTAAGATATTTGATTTGCGAAAGTAATTTCATATTACTTTAAGTTACATTAGAAAGTCCCTAGTACACTCAACCGTAGTGATATCACTAATAATAATAAAAGAAAGGCCAGTACTATTTTGTATTCCTTTTTAAATTAGTAATTATTTTTAAAAAAGTTTAAAACTTTAAATTGTTTTCTAATATTGTTGTAATTGCTGCAATATTTTATTAAATTTGTGTCAATTAGACATGTTTTAATTTTATTTTTTTTAGTTTTAAGAATACTTGAGGGAGCAATGAATAAATAGAATGTAAATAATTTTTTGCTGGTAGATCGGTTTTATACCTTTTCGGCCACATGTTTCACAGATTACAGGTAAATTGCCTCCCGAGATAAAGAGCAGCTATTAATTGTTAAATTGCCTCCCATAATTTTTAGCTACCTGATATAGTACATATGTAAATTGGGTTCCGCTTGATAAGTAATAAAACAATAACGGTTGGAGCTTACGATTACAAAAGCTTGGAAGGCAGTTTACCTATTTATCAGACCAATTAAGTCAGTCGAGTCCTTCTTCTACTGCCTGTGTGGAGGCAATTTACCATCACCGGTTTCACAAAACCTTTCGGATTATTTATCGCCCAAAAGGTTTATCTACAACACTCCTTAATAATTCATTCGCTCAAGGACGTAATATGTACACCTGTATTATATAGTGAGGACGCGTGGATTGGAACAAATTCATTTAAAATTCAGGGATTTGTTTTTTAGAAAAACGCTCGGACACGTCAATTTTTATTTTTGACTGGAAGTTTTTTATGCTAAATTCATGTATACAGTGTGGCCTAAGAAAAGTTACAACGACGAACTAAATTTTCTCGAACGAAAACACCTCTTTTTTATTTCACTTTTGAATTCTACATTGAATTCTAAGAATGTTTCATGTACCATGTTCTATACCTAAACTCAACAGTTCTCGAGAAATTTGCAATTGATTTTTTAAAATTTATGTGGACACGTGGGTTGAAACAAATTGATTTAAAATTCAGAGGTTTTTTGGAAAAACGCTCGGACACGTTGATTTTTTACTTCTTGGCTGAGTTTTTTTTTTTTTCATGGTACACTCTTGTATACAGTGTAGGCCAAAAATAAGTTATGACTATTAACTATTTCTTTTTTAAATGAAAATACCTGTTTTTTATTTCTTTTTTGAATTCTGCATCCAATTTCTTTGTCCAATTTCTTGTATTAAGTGCTATATCTAAATTCATTATCGAGGAATTTACGATTGATTTCTTTCAAAATTTGGGAGGACGCGTGACTTTAGCAAAATCTATTAAAATTCAGAGGTTTGTTTTTTTCGTAAATTTATTTAAAACAAAAACAGAACAAATCTATTTAAATGTTCAAATTGTTAACCATTAACTTCCTGACAATAGGCAAGTCGATATTCAATTTCTAGTAACATTTCAGTTAAAGTTTGTGGCTAAATTTGTTGTATTTCGACTCTAATTCTATTTTTCAGTTCTTCGATATTTTCTGGTTTATTGAGGTATACTTTGGATTTTAGATAACCCCATAGATAAAAGTCTAATGGGGTTAGATCTGGATACCTAGCCGGCCATTTGATATAACCTCTCCTTCCGATCCATCTGTTTGGGAATATTATGTATATTATGTAGGTAATCTCGTACTGTTCGCAAATAGTGTGGGGGCGCTCCATCCTGTTGGACCCATATCGAATCTGCCGGTATATTGGGGTTCTCACAATTTGGTAAAATGCATTTAAACTTGTATTATGAATTGCAGTTAGATTTTAAATAATTTTCAGAATTAATTCTTCTCTCAATAAAAAACGGGTTCAATAATGAGTGGACCTGCAATTCGGCCACACATTTACTTTATGAGGGAATATGTGTACGATTTCCATACTCCGTTTTTTGAATGTGGTGTGCCCAATATCGACATTTTGCGTGTTATCGAACCATTCAAACAAAATGTTGCTTCGTCGGTAAAAACTATCTTACCTAAAAATTGCGGGTTGGCATTGCATCTACCCATCATTATTTCGCAAAGTTCTAATCTGCGGTTGAGATCATCTTCCATAAATCCCTGAACTAAATGTATTTTGTAAGGTTGCATTTGTGCTTGTGTAATTATTTATGACAGAAACTTACATGACTGCTCCACAGCTACTTTTCGAGTTGCTTTTTGCGGATTCTTTTAAATCGCAGAAATATTCAATGTCTTGTGAACTTGAAGATGGTTGTTTTATAATTATCTCTTACGTGACCCAGGTCTCTAAACTTTTTTTCTATCTTACTAACTACCGATCGTGTAATAGGCCTCTCCGGCTATTTATTATTAAATAATTCGCAAACTTGAGCTTGTGTTCCGGTTCTGTCGCCATATCCCACCATCATCAAAATTTCTATTCGTTGCTTCTCAGTTAAACGTGCCATTCCTTCAAACTTTATTACTGCACTTGACAATTACTTAGTTGAACTGTTACTATACGGTGAAAAGTGACAAGACAATTATTGAAAATACCAGAATTAAAAAAATATGATGATATAAAAAAAAAAAATCTCCAGAAAATATAGGTTGAATAATTTTCATCATGAATATGTTATAACTGTTGAAGTTTAGGTATAGGAAATGGTACACGAAACATACTTAGAATTCGATGCAGAATTCAAAAAGGATATAAAAAATAAGTGTTTCCATTTGAAAAAAATGTAGTTGGTGGTCGTAACTTGTTTTTTGGGCCACACTGTATATATAAATTTACCGTAAAGAAAAACCCTACTAAAAACAAAAATCGACGCACCCCAGCGTTTTTCAAAAAAACAAACCCCCGAATTTTAAATGAATTTGTTCCAACTCACACGTCCACACTGTATATAGACTCATGGAGTGTCTATTAGTTTTCGGAATCCTCGCTTTGCCGAGTTCCGAGTTCTCGGTAAGCTAATGATGAACGATCGATAATCCATTTGATATAATCGAGTGCAACAATCGCTCGTTAAGCACAATCACACATAGCATGCGTTTCTTCTTCAACTGTTACGATAATTTCCTCCACGATTTCTGGTAGACCCGCAGAGATGAATTTATATTCGAAAAACCCATCTTGGTCATTAGTAATACACTTGTTTTTATCGAAAAGTTTACTTATCTGTTCCCGATCGTAACTCCAAATATTTTGGATATAAGACCCACCTTGTGTATAAGAAGAACTCTACAAGTTATTACTCCCTAGGAAAAATCCCTTATATAAGGTAATTATTTAAAATGTTTGTAACTGGATTGGGTGCAATTTTTTTTAATAGTTTACTAGAAAATCAGTAATTGCCTAATTTTGGTGTTAATTTCATTGATTCAATTCTAGTAGTAATAGTTTTAGTAGTATGGTCGTATTTATGTAGTCATGGAGGTGCCTTCACATTTCTGTGAGTACTTTATTTCCTAAATGGCTAATTCATCAATTTTCACATTAAAAATATTCATCCAGTAAATGGAAATGGAATGCTTTCAAAAATCATCGAAAAGCACTCCCGATCCATTTCATTCGAGTTATTTATCCTTTTTTTTTGTCGATCATGACACACATATCCGGTGCTAATCGACTAACTCACCATGGGCACGTTATTTACGTATATGAATCTCCCACAGATGTCCCTGGCAGGGTTAATTTATTGTGATCCATTTGCTACGGACGTCAACAATGAAACTAACCCAAAAATGCATTAAGCAATTAAATTGTGTTTACTGAAAAATTTAACCCGATCCGGTGTATCATTTGGCGGGAAATGAGAGGCAAAAAGAGAGAGATAGAGGTACGAGTTGGGTATGCGCCCATACAGCAGATAGCACATACATAAAGCAAATCAGATAATCGCTAGCCGAATCGCCAGAGAGATCTGACTAATTAAAAGGTAAAATTCGAAATGTGCAGTGTGCGTATCTGCGGGTGGGTAAAAAAAAAATGTACGAACACATTATTATGTGCATACAATCCATTACGATTCTGCTATCGTTGTACAGAACCATTGAAATTTAATTTTGAGTAGAATTACCTACGTTTCGAGTATTCGTATTACGGTTATAATAGTAGTAAAAGCACTATACAGTTATTATTATTATTAGCATTATTGGTAGTATGATTTTGTGACATAACCTAAATATTGTTCCATTCGACTGTGTATTTATTATGGTATGCAGAGTTAAATGTGCTAGGCACTACACACAAAAAAATCTATTATCAATCTGAATATTTTTATATATTCAAAAATCGAAACTTAACATATAGTTTAAATGAAGTAAATCTTGTTGTTAGAACATAAGAGTAAATTCTCTGAAAACCACAATATACTCTTAGAACAAATAGTATAATATTTCATTGAAGTATACTTCCTCAAATGAACATTGTTATTGTCGTAAGGAATAAATTCTATGCAATCATAGTGAAAAGTCTGTAGATTCAAAATAAAACCCGTTATACGTTTGTATAATGAATTACTATATAAAATTATAAAATGTTTTGTACTGAAAACATGAAATATCAAATTTGAAATTACCATAATATTGAAACACTTGAAACGAATTTTACCCCACCCATTTTATGCACTATACCTTATCTGTCATTGGTTCCTCTTTTTTAGAGGGTGTAGGGTTTTGCATATACATACACTTTACTTGCGTCACTTTTTGATTGACTAGCGAACAGTGTTGTTGGTTGTGAGTGTAAGTAAATTCTAAATGGATGCCCCAATCGTTTCACAACTACTTAGAGAATGGGTTGAATGGGCTACTGCACAGATGCTACCATTAAGATATTCGAAGGTAAATACTTACGTGTTATCGAATATTAAAGAATTACTGGTTTAAGAACTTTGAAATATTATTAGAGTCAGCGCCATTGGTCGTAATATATGAAACATGGTAGTGGTGCACATTAACAAACATATGTAGTATTTACTAGTTATTAGTTTTCAGTAGGCAATACCAGCAAATTATTGCACTGATTGAACGCCGACTAGATACCAGGCCCAGGCATGAGTGAGAAGTATCCGAGAACACCGATCGCAACGACGGATACCACATAACATCTATACATATCCCGTGAAACACTCCTGGAGTACCCAATTAGCTATCTTCTCCCAAACATTTTAAAACTATAAAGTAGGACAGTAAATTTATTTAATTACAATATTTCTTATTTATTAATTTTCCCCTACCGAGGCTTTTGGTGTTACAGACACAAAATTAGTAGGTAATTTATTACCCTTGAATAATAGAAATGCTTAGATTAAGCAGGTAAGTATTATCAGTTCAATATACTACTTATTTTTGAAGCAAATATTGGCAATACTTCAAATTATACTTTTATATACTTCTATCAAATGTACATAAATTATTAAGGCATAAATATCATATTTCCAGTTGAGAAAATCTATTTACTCAAATCTAAAAATAATTATTCTTGTGGTGAAAATATTATATGTTCATAATGATTTTAGTATATTGATTACATTTGAACTAAAAAATGTTTCGTTTAACAAATTCACGAGTTTGAAAAACTGAACAAATTTTATTCTCAATATAAATACATCATCTTCTTGCTTATATAGGAAGTTATGTTATATTCAATGTGATGCACTTATATTCAAATTGAGTAATTATTTTTTTGTGTGTAGTTGTCCTATTGAATGTACGGGATATAACTCATTCAGGAGAATTTAAAAAAAAACCAAATTATGCCTGGTGTTCCAAGGTGAATGGCGTATTAAAAATATGTTGAGGAGTAAAATTTCCATTTATAATTTAAACTTTCGCTCTCAAAAGATAGCATCTTTGAATAATAAAATCAATTTGTATAATACTGAATTAGTATTATAAAGTAACTAAATCTCAAATTTGGAAAATTAAGGATGCTTACAGCTTGTCTCAAAATTAGAAGGAATAGCGGAAATCCCAGCGTAAAATTTTATTAGCATGAGATCTCATTAATAAGAAAGATAAAAAATATCAGCATAACCAACGCATAATTTTTTGACGATTTTGACACATGTCAAGTAGTCATCTTATAAAGGAACTTGTAAGAATTAAAATATTTGAGTATTAAACGAAGCGGCGGATACCAAGTGGGCACTGATAATGGTTTTCTACCTGCACGGAAAAAAATCCTTGGAAAAATATACAACAATATTGTAGAGAAAATATTGTGACAGTAATTAGCATAATTATGTAACCTTATCACAGATTTCTGTTGATTATTACATGTTGTTGTCGCAAATAATACTTTAAAATTGTTGTTCAACTTTTGTTGTTATAATTTCACACAACTGTCAGTTTAGGATAGTCAGTTTACATCATAGTTTACACGGCCATTTGAGCATTTTGAGCTGTTGACGTGGTTTATGCACCTATTAGATATACCTAATTTCGGAGCGACGGTGGAGTCTATTGTGATCAAAGTGCAACAATGGAACCTGGAAAAACTACTGGATGTGTTTAAAGGTAAGACAAATTGAAAGTTTAATATTACAGCATGACATAAGTGGACACATAGGTATATCGGCAATATATGTAAACATACTTGTCTTAACTGAAAACGATATAAATTTAATTTAATTCAACAATAAGTAAATATTTCTACTAGTGGCTGTATCTTGCTGGGTGTGTAACTTATAGTGGGTGATTGGTATGTGGTTCAAATTTTACTAACGATACTTCTTAAGAATAACCAAGAGTATAATTTCTACACTATTTCCAATTGCTTATGATAGAGAACACATTTGTGTTATCTAATTTTAACTCATTTTTGTTTTAGATAACGAAGTAAATGAAGAATGCTTCAAGAATTTAACTTCAGATGACATTAAGGAACTTCTCTTGTATTGGGTGTTCGAAAACTAATCGAGGCCAAGTTTAAGGAATACTTTTCAATTGTACAGGTATCTTCTGAACTCTATAAGTAAACACAGTTTAGGTCACCAAATCAGAGTCTATTATTGCTGATTTGCTGATTGCTAAATGGTGTGTTGTTGAAGTTTTTTGTTTTTTTTTTTCGCATAATGTATAAAAAATATTTACATGTCATATGTTTATCACACTCTTATATTTCATATTATTTATATTTTCATATGAATAAAATTTTGCATTTAAATGCGTTATTATTGATACAACACCTAGTACTCATTACTACAAAATTGTAGTGTTATCTGAAACAATACTGTTGTATGTTTTCACACAGAAGTGTTGTAAATAGTAAGAAAATTTATATTAAATTTTACTTCCTAATAAGGTGATTTTTCGTACAATATCTGTAACTAAAATGTACACACTATTGTGTCAATGCTTGGAATAGATTTTTGAGTAATTTTTACAACAATACTGTATTTAATAGAAATACAATCCGTTAACTACAATCGTGTGATAGAAATTCAGATAAATTGTAGCCAGTCGAATTCCCACGACAAATTGTAATTAACTGTTCTACAATTGTTGGTTTTTTGACAACAATTTTTTTTCCGTGTGATATCTAATGACACTGGGTAATTCGCTAGACAAAGTGGGCACCACATCATCCCCGATGGTCATTAAAGGGATTAGAAGATGTATGTACTATGTAGAATATTTTTTTCATTAACGTTAAAGCTAGGTGTATAAATTTACAAATTATTGTATTGTGTTTTCCTTTAGTAAATATAATATGCAATGTGAGAAAATCTTAATAAATAAGTTGAGCAGTCAGTACTTCTTGCGTTTTCATTGCCTTCACTATAAATATTTTTGCTAGTGCCTACTTTGCCTATAGCATTAGCACAGATCCGTTTCATTGGTGCCCACTTCGCCTATGAGATTAAAACTTCGCGTACGTTGGTGCCCACTTCGCCTGTGACCAAACGAAGATCTGTAGTCATTATAATAAAATCACTACGAAATAATGTTATTTATTTATTTATTTATTTATAACCACCAAAATAAGCAATAAATGATGGGAAGAATAAAGATTTTTAAGTACTGTTAAAAACTGTTTTGCAACTACATATTAAAGTTGTATTTTTTTTTTTAATGGAACACCTGTATTTTGTTGAATATTTGATAGACCACCCAAAAAGAAACAAACTATTATAAGGTACTAAATGGTTTTGATCGTCATTTGTTTAGCTATTTACTATTTTATTGGAAAAATTTAACCACGCACCACTTCGTCATTTTGAAAAATTAAATTTTTAAATGCTGATCAAAACTTACTCTATTATTTCAGTTTACAATCGCCCTAGATGGTTTAACAATATTTTGATTCGTTTATATAGGATCAACACCCTGTAATTTTTACACCGTTCGATTCACATTTCACTAACTTTTATTTGATACCATACTTGTACGGGTTTGTTGCAACGCTTATTGTGTTGAGTTTGCTTCTTAAAAAAAAATGTCAGTAAAATGTATGCATAGAGTTGGTACATAACATTTAAAAAAAGTAAAAAAAAATGATATTACTAATGTCGAATATTAACCGACAATAATAATTAATTGACAATTAAAACAAAACTTGAAAAATTGAAAAACAAATTTAAAAATATAACTATTTTATAAACAATAATACACAATGAGTAGCAGCTAACATATTCTTGACTTCATGAAATTTATCTTATAAATAAACAAAAGGTTCACACATTAAATACTAAAAAATATGCCGCGAATCTGCAAAAAAGTTAGGTTAAATGACATGATATCCATGAAAGTTATTGGAAAAAGTTCTTAGTATTCAATTCTGAGTCTGTGTACAAATTTTTGTAAGCATATTTCAAAAAAATAAAAATCACAATTTTTCCACACTAGATAAAGGAAATTTCTTTTATTCACATTATTTTATATCTTTTTAGTTTAGTATACCGTTTATTATATCATTAGTTCGTGTGTATTTTTGTGTGGTGTGTATAATTATTATATTAATAAAGACATTAGAAGATTTTTTATCGTAGCATACAGTTCTTCTTTTATTTGGTTCTAAAGTGTGCAAAAATAGGTTCTCACAATGAATGGAAAGTAGTCAAAGGCTGCAATACATTGTGCTGTGGAAATATGCTCCAATAATTCTAAAAAAAAGAAATATAGTTTTGTTTTCTTTTCGATAGATAAAATATGGTAAATTCTCTTAGGTGTCCTATATCAAATATATTAATTTTCCATTTTCTATTATAGTGCTCGAATACACTCCGACAAATACATTCTGAAGACTTGCATTTTAAACACTTTAACAAATTATTTAAAAAACAAATGTGAGAAGGTTAATATATTTAAACTACGAATGTTTTTCCATGATTTTTTTTGTACCAGCAAGTATCACATTATCAATTAGGATATTTGAAACCTAAAAATGTTTGAACGGAGAATTTTGTTAGAAGTGATAAAAATGTTAAAACTATGAGTAATAAAACAAATTAAATTATTAAAGCAGTGAATGAAACTTGCTTTTTTCTTGTTTTATTTATAATACATTTTGCAGTTAATTTCTATGTGTACGTAAAAACTTTTAAAGCTATTTGCTTATAACTTCCACTAATAGTCATGATTCTTTTAAACATTTCGATGTCAAAACAAACATCACATATTAATAAATTAATATCTATTATGTTATACAAATAATATTAAATGTAATAGAATACTACACTGTTGAAAATTTTAACACTTTTTTGACTAATTTAATAGTCAGGAGAGGTCCACACTCTTTTCGTGTTATTTGTCAAGAACTAAAGAAGTTTAAATTTGACGAGCAAAGATAGTCAAGTATTGTCTATTGCTAGGATTTTTTGTCCAACTGACACGTGGAATTATAAAATACTTCTAGTCACATTTTATTTGATCTAGACTAGACAAATTTACTAGCTGTTTAACTAAATGAATGTGATCTATTGACTGTTTTAACACCATTTTCTAAACACAACGTCTTTTTAATATGCAACTCCTATTTTTTAGTGCTATAATATTCTCTCTTTAAGACGTTTTCTCAATTATAAATATGCAAAACCACTCATTCACAAGTTTTGGTTTCAACTAAACGTACCAATTTTAAAATGATTTTTTGAGAACCATTATAAAATTAAGTGAATGTTTATGCTATTTGATTCAAGTCTAAACTAATCGCGTAAATAGATGTTCCCAATACATCTTTAAGATGTTGAAATTTTTTATGCCCACTGGAATTAACGTTTAATAACACGAGGTTAGACTTTGCAAGTCAGTCACATTTGGTGGTTTGTTTGGATATGTTAATACGGAGAATCAAACACGAAAACAGATACACGTGCAATGCAGGTGGTGCGTATAATGCAATACTGTATTAGAATAGTTGGGGTTTCTATATTTTTATCCGAGGGAAAAAATCTGATTGGTTGACGCTTCTGAATGTCTAGAAAAATAGTCAATCCTCATATCTGAACAAAGAATTACACGAAATTCTAGTCATTCTTTCTATTCAATACGCGTAGTCAACTCGTCTGGCAAAGTTGGAAAAATCAACACTAAATATTTGACTAGCGCAAAATTAACGCAACACCGTAATATTTCAACAGTGTAGGGTATTTTTCATAAAATCGTATTTATTGAAATGTTTGTTTTGAACTATATTCGCGATTATTTATTTCGCTATCGCTAGAAGATGCCCTTAAGTTCACTCTAGAGGTCACGAATGTGTCTACAAAACATCAAAGATGCCGACAATTATGTCCTTACTGTTATACTGTGGCTAAACTGAACTACACTCAAAAGCTTTTTCTCCTATGTTTTTCATAATGAGGAAACTTTCAATATTTTCGCTTCAAATAATAATGTTGTGAAATTGTAACTTAAATATACCGCCCACGCTTTTCCCTTCCGCTATTTAGAACCACTTACTCCATAACAACAGGAATATTTAAATATTCGCATTTTATGGAAACGCAAAAACATGGTTATTATTAAAAAAAAAAAAAACCCATAGTACCTCCGGGTAACTGAATAGCATAAATAAAATTCTTGCCCTGTCTTTACCTATACCGTTCTCGTTTACTTCTTTATTTAGATTAGTAAATGTACATGCCATCACAGTCGCCGGCTCAGACTACATTGCTGCGGTTTAACCGGGCCTCCGGTTTCCTGAATTGCTCTCGTAATTAAAGAATAACCCGCGCACAGTCCGCGTGCCGTGATATGAGAACTTTTAATAATAAAAGTATGTACGCTTACTGCGCTGATTTACCGCTGCCATCGTCGTCATCGCCCGGGAAACGACCGAGCTGCAATTACCTCGAGTATATTTCATCCCTCTCAATTGTGTTTTGTATCATTTTTTCAGGCGTGCATTCCCTAGCGCAGTTATGCGCCGGGGAGAACGTAGTTACATATTTTTCGCTTTTAGGTCTAACGTTTCACGTAAATGGTACTAGAAACTTTTTTTGTCGACGTCGGAATGTTGGAAATTACTACGTAATTTTAACGCGAGTGGATTTCGTGTTATTCATGATGCGAATAACATTTTAACCTGCCGGATTTTTTTTTTTTGATTAAAGATATATCTAGAAGTTGCAACGCTATAGAGTAGCATACAGCCCGGTATAAAAAAAAATTAAAAATGATACTTTAATTAAATTAGTAAACATCAAATTTTTAACATCCCAGTGTCATCTATATTCATTAGTTTTGAATCATAAGTGTGCTTTCTCCTATCCCAGATGGCATGCAGGGCGAGAATTTCCGATTGAAACACGTTGGCATCAAAAAAATAATGAATAGCTAGTTATCCCCCTTTATTTTCCTTCAGTACGTGGGGAGGTGGTGTGGAAGACTGTTGCCAAAATGTCCTCTCCTTCAATTGGCATGTTTCATAACCAGTTTACATGATATCATACGCAATACAGTCTAGTACCTTAATTATGATCAAATTTGTACGATAAAGAAAACATTTAAATGTGAATAAAAGTGGTTTTATTTAATAAAACAAGGGGGACAACTGTGTCAGAGAGTCCGTTAATTTCACCGAAGTGAGGGGAATATAATTTGTTTAATACATGGGAATGCCCATGTGATTGAATGGGCTGTCGAATGTTTACACAAAATTAAAATAAACAATTATCGTAAAATTCTGGAATCACCTTACAATTAAAATATAATAAAGGTAAATGTCTCTGGATCATAATAAAAATACATTTAAAAAATTTTAACACATTACTAGGTAAAATTAAAAATCTTAAAATTAATTACTGTACAAAGAGTAGGCAACCATTTCATCACACGACATTGTGACCGAATATCCGGCAATTTTCCATGTCTTTCTGTTGACATATCAATGCAATTGGATTGCCAATGCATATAAAAACATTATTAGACTAAGTTTAAATAAAATAAGTACACTGTGAAAAAAAATAAAAATGTTCATTTGAATTGAACTTGGATCCAACTTTGATCTGTCAATATCTATTGTTAAAATATACTATTCAAATTCTAATATTCAATTTCGACTTACAGGTACACCACTGCTGATCATCTTTACTTCCTGAAGGGAACATTCTGAAGGAAAATGCCTTGAAGGACTTGCAAATGCAGAGATTTCCTACATCACCTGGACATCGTCTGGCTATCTGCTGCTACATTTTATATCCTTTTCTTGTTATATCAAATTAATTTTAAAATATGTATAAATAAAACTAGTAACTTTACATTTAAATAATATCAAGTACATATTCCATGACAAATTATTTGCTTGAAAAAATCTGTTTTCTTATGTTCATGCAGCAAACCGTGTGTTAGCTACCGTTTTTTATTTGTGTAGTATCAATATAAGAAATTCATATTACGTCATCATGTCAACGCAGAATACCCGATATCAGTGGCGGAGGTGATTTAAATTGACAAAGGTAAAATTTGACAGAGAACGCACATATAAATATAAATTAGGTAACAGTAAATAACAATAGATAACACACACAGTAAAATCTCGATCAACGGGCACCAATTCAAAGACAGAGATGCAAATATTGTCTCACGTGTGTGCTGACTTATCGTGGCGACGCGTTTTTGTTAACCAGTTATGATCGTTACATAAGTGCAAAGGTTTATAGTTTCGTGTGCTAGAAACACCTAACTTGTATTTCTAGAGCTGTGGGAAGCGGGAATAAGAAGCAGTTTTCATCGAAAGAACGACCTACCATTGTTATGTTATGGAAATATTATTTACAATCTTTGATTAAGTAATAAGAAAGTTCATTAATGAAATGAATTAATTTTCACTATTATAATAAATTATTGTACATAGATAGTATCTGTTATGGTAACTATATTTTCATACATTCAATAAATACATTTGTTAATAATATGAACGAATTGGTATTTTTACGTACAATTATCATAAAATTATTCACTATATGAACGTAATAAAGTATTAATTGATATCTTCTTCGTTAGTTCAATGGCTTGCAATTTATTGCAAAAACGAAGAGATAACATACCTTAATGAAAGGTGTACGACAGTGATTGAATTGCTGACTTGCACCGCGGTTGCTGACTAATGAGTGTGGCCCTAGAGGGCGTTGTTAGATAATTTATTTAGTTCGCTAATGGGCTATGGTTGTTACACTTAAACATTTCTTTACCATATAAATTCTACATGTTCGATCTAGTAAATACTTTGTAGCTAACTAAAAAAATACATTACTTTAAGTTAGCCTTCCCAAAGTACATTTCTAACCCTTTACCTTATAATTTGGTCAATGATCTCCAGTGTTTGCTCCTTCATTCACATTCTCAGTCTGAAGCAATATTCAAGCCACCACACATCTACTTACCATGTTTTAATTTAAATTTAATTTCCGGATGATTAACTTCCAAGAAACCCACATCCAGCGAGCTTCGATAAAATGGCAACTTGCAAATACAATCACGAAAGACAACATCAGGCGAGGAATGGCAAACAACGAAACACTTAAGCGTGAGAAAGGCGAACCAGGGTGCAATTAGTGTTCAAAACTGAAATCTGGAAGTGCGGGCTCGCCTCGGGCGACCGGGCTCTCCCTTGGAAGCGGTTAAGTGTGTTGGGATAGCTCGATTTTGTACAATGTGGAGCGGCGGTGCCGCACTGGATGTCGTTAATCAGGAATTGTGTGAGAATATGCACTTAAGAAGATTAACTAATTCAAACTAAAGACAGATGGGAATCTGTGGTAAGTGTAACTAGAAAGTTTTATGTGAGCAAGATAGCTAGAGTGGAAATAAGAGGTTCTTAAAGTTATTTCTATTATATATTTTATCAATCAACTGTAATCAACAGCATTAAAAGAAATATGATTATGTATATTGTTAAACCCTATTAAATATTATATCCATTTAAAACTTGAAAAAAAGTCAACTTGAACTCAAAGTGACTTAATATTTTATTAGATTGGCGTCCTTAACTGTCAATGTACGTATTTTTTGAACGTACCACCAAAAAGTTTTGTCGGTATTAAATTGTAATTCTATTTCAACATTCCTATTTTAATCTAAATGGCAACTCTATGTAGTTTATAGGACATTACGAGAAATGACCAGGAGGTTTTATTGGAGTTTTGTAATACCATAGCAGTGGCGGCGTTGTCTATATTCAAGCAACAACAAGGGAAGAAGCTTGTCATGCGTGGAAAAAGACAAGGTCGTCAAAACCGTTAACTCATTATCGTCAGCTTATTGTTTTATTTATGTTTATTATCTATATTTATTCTGCAAACGAGAGGCACACTAGAAGAAACACGATCAAGATTGCGGACAGTCATCAGAAACGTCCAAGAAAAAGAAAGTGTGCTGAGTGACTTTGACAGCCACAATATGTAGGGTGTTTCACCAGCAGGCAATTCCTCTAAAACTCGTAAACAGGACAGATAGGAACAAAAAATTATAAATTGCTGCAGGATTATAATTTTTCTATAACGCAAAATTACCGCGATTTATACAGGGTCTTTAGTAACGCCGATACAGCTTTCAAATTTCTTTTTTTAATACAATACCTCCATATTGTTGCTTTTTTAAAAGCGCTAGTCGATTTAAAAAAAAAATAAGATTTAACATACTTTAGCGCTAAACTCATTAATTTCGGAGATATCTTTGATTTTCTAAAAATTATCTCGTTTGCACTGTTTAAGAAAAGCGATTGTAATTTAATTACCACTTACAGAATAATTGAGTCAAATTTTGAAATATTTTATCGACCTACTTATACTTTATGTATGTTATAGTTTATTTTAATTACTGGTGTTCTTCTAAAGCGCATAGTCAGTCAAATTCTAATGGGTAATTATACTTTTTTTAAAATGTCATCATTGAATTCCTATTAACAAGTGCTTTGATTTTTACTAAGCACACTCTATGTCTATCTCTTTTACTTTTCGTATTATTATAGTTTTAATTAATTTTTCGTTATTCCATATCATATTTCTAATCTTAATAGGCGATAATTTAAAATCCAGAAAATAAATATTAAGAATTTATAAAAAGGAATGTTTCCTATTTGTCACTGTTTATGACTAAGGGGAACTATAGAGGAATTCCTTGCTAGTGAAACACCCCGTATAAAGAAATAGGTATATTGCCATTTTACAGATTTATATATCCACACAGCCGCAGCCATACAATATTATTATTATTTAAATTTACTTTCTCCGAATAATTGGATTTGATAGGAAGAAAATAATGGATATACTGAGATTTTATAGATATACTTAGGAGGAAAAGAATAGCCAGAATAAAATGGTTAACAGCAAAAGGAGAGGACAGTGCTTATGAAAAGCTCAGGAACAGCTAATAAACAAATAAAAGGAGCTAAACGGGAATGGGTTGACTGTAAAATCAAGCAGATCGAAGAAGAGAGGATTAGGAATAACATTACGAAACCTTATAGAATTCGTCAGGCAACTAAGAAGATGACTTGATGAACTTGATGAACTTTAAGCTTTAAATGACGTTAAAAATAACAAAAATTAGTATTAAAATTCAAAAAGGGGCAAGAGAGGCTTTTTAAAATAGGTAAAGGAACACGCCAAAGGGATAACTTTATCGGTAACACTATTCAACTTGACACTGGAGTAAATAATTAGAAAAACTAATGTTTACCTTAGGATAATATATCGTGTAAACTAAAAAGCTATTATCAAGATCACAAGATCAAATAGCACAGCATCCAAGGTTGAGGAAACAGATAAATTCAAATAGTTTGGAATGATTCATTAGAGCAACGAACAACAGCTAGTATGAATATTATAGTAACTAAGGAACCCTGATATAAACCAGTTGCAGATGGCTTGGTAAATTCATTAGCCCGATGAAAATTGTACCAATCTATTTAAAATAAGAAGTTTGATATTAACAGCTTGTATAACAAAAGTGCTATAAAGTTGAAAATATTTTTCTTGAATAGATCACAGTGAACCATGACTACACTGCAAGTTTCAAAATCAAATTCCTACTAGAAGTTCAAAAAAAAATCTAATGATTCAGTTCGGTGGGACACCTGTATATACGTGAAAGAAACCATAGATCATAGCTACTTCTCTTTGGAAAAAAGCTCCATTAATAATTTAACGGGTGGTGTTCGATATTGCGTTAAAAGCATATTATTTCATACCAATAAGTACCGGGTGTCCAGCCTAAGATGCAACGGCCTATAGCAGATTTATTATTGTTTTTTTGGAAAAATGTTTCAAATAAATGTTGCCTCGAATCATATTCTACACATTTTAAAATTAGTTTCAGTAATGGCGGACTTCCGGTTGTGCCGGAAGTAGATACTAACTTTATTATTTTAAATAGAACACTATGTATATTATTGTACTTTTGGATTCCTTGTTAAATTTAAATAACAATATGTTAGGCATACATTGGGGCTAAGTTGTACCGTTCCGAATTACATGACGTTTTTCGAAAAAAAAGACATTTTGCAATGTCTGCGGTGTTTGAAAATATCTCCGGAAATACGAAAATTAGAAAGATGCGGTTTTCAGCTTTCGCTTAATCATGAAACAGCGCACGTCTTTTATTTTAAAATTGTTGCGTTTAAATTACAAAATTATTAAAATACGGCTCTGTAATTTTCGAACTCTAAAATCATGGATAACTTGATTTTTTTTAAATTGAATGGTATAGCAGTTTTTACACAAATGAATGTAAAATTTAATTTTCTTTCGATTTTATACGAGTGTCATTGCGCATATCTCCAAACGTTTTGGAGGTATTCGCGATTTTTCAGTTTTTCATGATAGATACGTATTGCGAAGCGCTGGCCACCTTCTCCCTCGCATTTCACCAGGCTTGCAACTGGCAGCAGTAATACTGGAATGTTTAGAAAGTGGCCAACAGAATAGAATAAGACCACTGGAAACAAACAAAACTTGAAATTACAAAAAAAAGAAAACTACATTGCAAATCGTTTCGAGAAAGTGATGTTTTCAGACGAAGCTACCTTCCACAAAAATGGATTTGTGAATCGTCACAATTGTCGTTATTATGACACACAAAATCCCCATCGATTTATTGCAGCACATAGTCAGTACAGAAGGTCAGTGAACGTGTGGGCAGGTATCATTGGATAACATATCATAGGCCTGTTCTTTCATAACCAACGTCTGATGGGTAGGGTTTATATGGAATTTCTTCAGAATAATATGGGCGTTGTGTGAGAAAATATTCCGTTAGCTACTACGTGATTCCAACACGATAGTGCTCCATCTCCCAATACTGTCGAATTTCGTCAGTTTTTGGATGTGTCTTTTTCAGACCGCTGGATTGGGCGTGCGTAGGACAGATGACAGATGGCCCCCGAGAACCTCAGATCTTACAAGCTGCGATTTTTTTTATGGGGTTTTCATTAAAAATCAAGTTTATGAGGCGCCACTAACAACACCTGATGACATGCACCATCGTATTTTAAAAGCGTTTCACGCCACACCAGAAATGCTCAGAAATCTTCAAACGTGTTTGCAAAAGCGATTTCAATGTAGCACCTAAAACGGATCGCATTTTGAATATTTGCACAAATTCTCTGTATAACGACGGCACTAACATTTAAAGTGTAACCTGTTGCGAGCAAGGCGCTCGATGTGTATGTACGCCATTCATTAGACAGAGCAATGTAGTTCGAAAAATGTTCTGATTTATGGATGTACCTGTAAAGTTGTATTTTCTTTTATCTTTGCTATGTTCATTTCCAACGTGTTTCAGTAAATTCTACATCTTTTTAATTTCAAGTTTTCATTATTATTATTACCGCAGCCAGTCCCAACCCTAGTGAAATGCGAGGGGAAGGTGGCCGGCGCTTCGCAATACTTATCTATCATGAAAAACTAAATAATCGCGAATATCTCCAAAACATTTGGAGATAGACACAATGACACTCGTATAAAATCGAAAGAAAATTAAATTTTACATGCACTTTTGTAAAAATTGCTATACCATTCAATTTAAAAAAATCAAGTTATCCATGATTTTAGAGTTCGCAAATTACAGAGCCGTATTTAATAATTTTGTAATTTAAACGCAACAATTTTAAAACAAAAGACGTGTGCTGT
The DNA here is from genome assembly GCA_004143645.1 of Protaetia brevitarsis. Classification (NCBI taxonomy): domain Eukaryota; kingdom Metazoa; phylum Arthropoda; class Insecta; order Coleoptera; family Scarabaeidae; genus Protaetia; species Protaetia brevitarsis. The sequence goes on along the minus strand of RXPK01000892.1, from coordinate 32,545 downwards.
TTCATGATTGAGCGAAAACTGAAAACCGCATCTTTCTAACTTTCGTATTTCGGAGATATTTCCAACACCGCAGACATTGCAAATGTCATTTTTTTTCGAAAAATGTCATGTAATTCGGAACGTACAACTTAGCCCAATGTATGGCTAACGTATTGTTATTTAAATTTACAAGGAATCTCAAAAGTACAATAATATACAGGGTGTTCATTTAAATAATAAATTAGTATCGACTTCCGTACAACCGGAAAGTCCGCACTACTCAAACTAATTTTAAAATGTATAGATATGATTCGGGGCAACATTTATTTGAAACATTTTTCCAAAAAAACAATAATAAACCTGCTATGGACCGTTGCATCTTAGGCTGGACACCCGGTATATCTTATGATTTTATAGAGTTTGCTTTCATACTCTATGTCGAATTCTTAATTAATCTCGATCTATTACGCACCTTTCCCTATACGGATTCCGAAATCCGGAATCAAAAAGAAAGAAGAGAAGGAGTACTCATATCCCGTTCCTTTATTCGTTAAATGGAAAATTCTTAGAAATAGGGTTTGTTCATTATTGTCCCAATTTCATATGGGATATTCATCAGCTGAATAAATAAACTTGTAGAATTCAACGAACCGAGGTACAACATGGGAAGCTTGTTCTCTTTTTTTAACTCCATAATATGGAGGTTTTAACTGAATTACTCTCCATCGCTATCCCGTACAAAAAAAAGGTTAATAAAAGCGACACGCTCCGTGAAAGAGACGAACCTCTTCACCGAACAAGCTCGCATCGGACGCGTTACCATACATATTTCAAGTAATAAGGCGACCGCATGTCGCCCCTCTTTACAACGACTTAATGACCTGTGGGAAGCCGTTATAAAACCGTCGTAAAAAAAAAAAAACGGCGGGCGCGACCGTCTTTGATTACAGGCGGCCGTTTATCTTACGGTGACGCATAAGCCGGGACGAGGTGGGAGATCCTGGAAGCAAACTAGGCGGCAAATTTACTTTCGAGGACGAGTCGTAAAAGAGCCATGCCATAAATTAATGCCGATTAAAAGGGGTGTTCCAGGTGTGCGATTCGCCCTGTCATGGGCGGAGGAGCAGATTTTGTACGTTATATTAATCGTTACATGTCTGCTGCCTAATCTGCCGATGTTATGTGAATTTTGATGCGAATAAGCTAATCTGTTTAATAGATTGATCCCTTACACTGTTGAAAATATTACGGTGTTGGCGTTAATTTTGCGCTAGTCAAATATTTTAGTGTTGATTTTTCCAAACTTTGCCAGACGAGTTGACTACGCGCATTTAATAGAACAGAAATTACTAGAATTTCGTGTAAATTCTTTGTTCAGATATGAGGATTGACTATTTTTCTAGACATTCAGAAGGGTCAACCAATCAGAATTTTTCCCTCGAATAGAAATGTAGAAACCCCACCTATTCTAATACAGTATTGCATTATACGCACCACCTGCATTACACGTGTATCTGTTTTCGTGTTTGATTCTCCGTATTAACATATCCAAACAAATCACCAAATGTGACTGACTTGCAAAGTGTAACCTCGTGTTATTAAACGTTAATTCCAGTGGGCATAAAAAATTTCAACATCTTAAAGATGTATTGGGAACATCTATTTACGCAATTAGTTTAGACTTGAATCAAATAGCATAAACACTCACTTAATTTTATAATGGTTCTCAAAAAATCATTTTAAAATTGGTACGTTTAGTTGAAACCAAAACTTGTGAATGAGTGGTTTTGCATATTTATAATTGAGAAAACTTCTATAGTTCTCGACAAAATAACACGAAAAGAGTGTGGACCTCTCCTGACTATTAAATTAGTCAAAAAAGTGTTAAAGTGCTAGTTTGTTGACCGATGCTTCGCACAGTAGGCTAAAATCGCAAAATATAGACTTAGGGAAAACTAAAACCCATACAGTATTCCACCAGTAGAAACAACACCTTTATGCCGTGAACTTTTTTTTAGCAAACTCAATATTTCAAAAAATATGACGTAAAAAGTTTGTACACTGTTGAAAATATTACGGTGTTGGCGCTAATTTTGTGCTAGTCAAATATTTTAGTGTTGATTTTTCCAAACTTTGCCAGACGAGTTGACTACGCGTATTTAATAGAACAGAAATTACTAGAATTTCGTGTGAATTCTTTGTTCAGATATGAGGATTGACTATTTTTCTAGACATTCAGAAGCGCCAACCGATCAGCATTTTTCCCTCGGATAGAAATATAGAAACCCCACCTATTCTAATACAGTATTGCATTATACGCACCACCTGCATTGCACGTGTATCTGTTTTCGTGTTTGATTCTCCGTATTAACATATCCAAACAAACCACCAAATGTGACTGACTTGCAAAGTGTAACCTCGTGTTATTAAACGTTAATTCCAGTGGGCATAAAAAAATTCAACATCTTAAAGATGTATTGAGAACATCTATTTACGTAGTTTTGAGTAGATTCGAGTCAAATAGCATAAATATTCACTTAATTTTATAATGGTTCTCAAAAAATCATTTTAAAATCGGCACGTTTAGTTGAAACCAAAACTTGTGAATGAGTGGTTTTGCATATTTATAATTGAGAAAACGTCTTAAAGAGAGAATATTATAGCACTAAGAAATAGGAGTTGCATATTAAAAAGACGTTGTGTTTAGAAAATGGTGTTAAAACACCCAATAGATCGCATTCATTTAGTTAAACAGCTAGTAAATTTGTCTAGTCTAGATCAAATAAAATGTGACTAGAAGTATTTTATAATTCCACGTGTCAGTTGGACAAAATAACCCCTTAGCAATAGACAATACTTGACTATCTTTGCTCGTCAAATTCAAACTTCTATAGTTCTCGACAAAATAACACGAAAAGAGTGTGGACCTCTCCTGACTATTAAATTAGTCAAAAAAGTGTTTAAATTTTCAACAGTATAGCTATTTATAATTTGGGCAATCGAATATTTATATCTTTATATAAAAGGTGGTTGCGTATTCATATTCTGTCCGTTCAAACAATTATTTTATGCCATGTATATTTCTTTTTATAAAAGAAGAAGATTAGAAAGTTAAGATGCTTGGAAATTTCTGATGTTGGGGAAAAATAGTGGATATCAATTATAACTCAAAACCCTTTTATTTCCTCAAAATATGTTCTAGGATTAGCACAGCCAGAATGTTTATCCTTATAATGAATTAGGTCTCACGCTTCGGTCTCCTTTGAAAATTGGCTAAATTGACATTTGAATTTGGTTTTGTGGTAGACACACTAATTAGGATCTGACTGACACATTCTCAACATTGTTCCTCTTTAGGTTTTAATTTGAACAATATTTCTAAGCCGTTTTCAAAGAGATTTAAAGGATTTTTGACACACCGTTGTGAAGTCGCTTTTTCAATCTCTAATGGTCATTTACTTGCTGGCGTAGCCAAGAATTAAAAGCAACGATTATGCTTTCTTACTCTTGAAAGAAAGTGGTGAAATGACGTAGTTATTAAAACTACAGATGAAACAAAGAACATATAGTTTTTTTTAAGTATTTATTGGCAGCCAAATAAATAACAGGTAGAGTTAATAAAAGTGAGAGTGCCAAAAAGACTAAATTGCCTACCATTAATAGCAATGAGTTACAACGTTCTCCCTTTGGCCTTTTTAAGGAAGTATAAACAAAGAAAAACAAAAAAAATCAAAGCTCTTGAACATGAATACACAAAAGGGGGCTACATGAGGAGGAAAGTTATTATAATGACTGACAGCCAGGCTGTCATTAAGGCAGTCTCAAACCCTGTAACTGGGTCAAAACTAGTTAGGGACTGCAAACAATCCCTCAATGCACTGGCACGAGACAACACGGTGTCTCTGATTTGGGTGCCGGGACATGAGGATATAAAGGGCAACGTAATCGCCGATGAACTAGCCAAGGAGGGCTCTAACCCAATGAGAACAAGTCGGTTACATTTACGTGAATTTAACGTTGCATTGGTTGAAACAACGATAAATTCACGTAAATGTAACCACTTGTTCTCATTGGGTAAGACACACTTCATGGGTCTAGAGCCCGTATGTGGGATTACTAAGGATTCCGCAAGAAGGGAGATCTGGACCTGGTTATATAAAGAAAGTACAAAGAAATGGAGGTCGACTAAAGGTCAACTCCATACCAAAACGCTGATAGGGGATGGAGATGGTAGTTTCTCTGATAACTTACTCAAGCGCAGTAAGATAGAAGTTAAAACCATTACTGGGTTGGTAACTGGACACTGCCCTCTGAAAAAGCATCTATACAACATAGGCCGTGTAAGCGAACCGTGGTGTAGAAGAGGCGAACTACAGGAGGAAACGAGTTTACATGTAATCTGCACATGTGAGGAACTGAAGGTACTCAGGCAGAAATATTTCGGAGATCTATTGGAGCCCTCGAAGGTCCTCAAGTTTCCACTGGGCAAGATACTGGGCTTTATAGAGAACACCCAAGCTGCTCGAGTGGAAATAAGAGAATCAATAGGGATGGTACAATGAGCACCAAGCTCAAGTGCCCGGACATCAAGTGCCCACCCTAACCTGAATGAATGAATGAATGAACATGAATACAAAAACATATAAGAATATTTGGTTTTTAGCTGGCTCTTTATATGTTAAATCTTCAACAATAGCCACCCCAGCCCCCCTAAGTCTCTTGCAGCAACCAAATATCTCCCTTTTTTTTAGATGAGATATAAACTACACAATTACTGGCCTTCTATAATTATTTCTACCGGTAGCGTAAATGTCACCGATGTCATTCCTGCCAACCTCAACTGTCAAAAAATCTTTCAAGATATTTATAGTTGGTTTTGACTAAATCAGCTGTTATATCAAGCCCAAAAATAATTATGTTACTTCTTTTGAATTGTTTTTCCAAATATAAATGTTTGTTTCTTAATAAATCGATACTCTATTGTGCGCATTTATTTTCGCTAAGCGTTTTCTTTAATTCGGAGATCTCAGATTACAATGACTGCGTTTGTTGATTACTAACATGTATGCAATAGCGCTGATGTCACGCGTCTCTTCAGTTTGGTATCTGACTATTAGATTCCTGTCCTATATTACATTTACAAATTTTGAGCTTTCAGAAAATTGTTTAAAGATGTTAATTTCCCAGCATAGCGCCAGGAGTCCCGACAGCTGAAGTGCCGACGAAGATTGGGTTTTTGATTACAGCTCTATTTTTAATTTTAGATGAAAATATCTTATATGAAAATTTTACAAAATTCAATGCTGAATAACCTAAAAACATTTTTGACAGTGTAGAGGTATTTAGTCACCTCAAAAACCGTATCGGCTAGGTCAAAACTATGAAGTACTCTCTTTTTTCCCATTTATCTCTAGACTTTCTTGTATTCCGTGACACCATGCAGTAAAAAAGTAAGGAAAACTTTTTCTGTAGAATGCCGAAATCCTTCTCGGGTTGCGTGTTGTATGGAGCTTGAAATATTTAGTAACGTCAAATTGTTTTTTGTTCGTATGTATCTACTTCTAGAGTAATTTCGTAGAAAATTGAATACAAATAGTGCTCATTTAAACAGAGCCAAAGGTATCCATTTCTTTTCATATTAGAAATTAGCCGACATGCCTTGTAGAGAAATAATAGGTTTATTGATTGCTTGTATAATTCATTGCGCCAAGCACAACTACAATACTTACATTTCTAGGCAAGCTTATTAAAAGTTCAAGTAATAATAACAACATTGATAAGGTCTTACACAAGGAACTTGAAATACAATTCCATATAGTATAAGTTTTTGTAAAGATCATCATAGTGAATGCTCATGGATTATTTTCCCGAATGTGTAGAGATTACATTAATGCATCTTTCTACACCGAAAAATCGATTTATTTGACAATACCAAATTTTGTTTGAGTTAACTAAATATTGAGTTAAATATGGGCAAACGAATATTTAGTTAATTCAGCCAAATTATTTGTTTATTTGAAATAATGAAATATTTTGTTGGATTAACTAAATTTTCATGATAAAATTTGTTGGGAATTATTTTGTTGTCCTGAACAAATTGGTTTTCACATGTATTAAATCAGCACTCTATATAGCAGACGAGAACAACATATTTTATAACGAAATGCAAATATGTGTCGTTTTATGCATGCACACCATAAATGTCCGTTTGTGCATAAAACGACACATTTAATTCAATAGAATTAGAAACGTTCACAAATGCAGGGCATAAAACCAGCCTTAGTGAAGTTTACTTTTAATTCAATCAATTAATATGGTCTACTCTAACCACGAATGTGTGGAATTAGTGACTCTATGATCTACAGCTTTATCACTCAACGAAAATTATGCAGGCCAAAATGTGCGACACAAGTATGTACTGCAACTAGCCCAAAAATTTATGAAAGGAGCTCTGTTCATAGGAAGACATTTTAATCGGGTTGTCAATAATGAACATATCAACGTCGAAGATTTGGAAATGGGACACCTATACAGCAGGTATCTCATGGATCTGGAGTAAGCTATTCATCAATTTGTAGGTTACTTAAGAAGTTCAAATTTTATCCCTTTAAAATTACACTTTTCTGCACTCAATGTTTTGACAGGAAGTTGGAATTTTGTGAATTAATGACCGAGCGCCTTAACAATAATCGACACTTACTTAATATCTGTTTTTCGGATAAATTATCTTAAAATGTTTCTTTATTTTGCTTTAGTAAAATTAAATATTATAATTAAAATCAAAATTTCAATTTATTTATAATTTCTTTGTTCGTATACAATTTTTTCCTTTTTTTTCTTTTTTTTCAATAAAAAAATGAAATACAATAATATAGCGGTTTTTATTCACATAGCGACATCTCTGATAATTGAGTAAATATTGTAGTGACCTTATACCTGCTAGGTGGCACAGGACACTTATAGGAGCACTTTAGCATTCTAGGCGATTACTAACGAATAGTTTCTTACACAAAGAGCGCGCCCACAAAGCCCCTTCTCTGATTATTTAGATTTGAGAAAATGTAATTAGCAAATATCGTTGTAAAAACCCACTAACGAGCAATAAAAGAATGTTTTAATATATCACAAAACAAGCGTAAGTCTTTATTTTAAAACCAAAATGCTGTGTTTTTCCAACTTTGAGACTCTTAAATCACAGGTACGTATGTGGGAATCATAAATACTATATAAAACAATTTATTTGATACAAAAATAGGTATTCAAACTTTCCTGGCACTTTAAATAAATGAGGTTAAAGAAACGTCAAAATTAAAGAGTACAATCTGAAAATCAGAGCCACCTGTCCATAAATGGCAGAAATGAAATTTGTAAGATAGCTGTAATATTCACTATCCGTGTTATCGATATATGTTAAAAATAACTAATATCACAGACCACCTTAGTGAGTGTCGACTTTCCTGAAATATAACTAATATAATGGCGGTTCATATAAACTTAATCTCAAATTTAACGTATCGTGAACATAAATTACAAAAATCTAATTTACTGGTTAATATTGAATTGATACTGATTAATTATTTTCTTTTTTTAGGTATGACAGGTTGATGACGTACTAACTTGGATGCGCCTTCAGTAAAGGTCATAACATGCAATGGTATTCTAGCCAGGAATTTTCTCGGTCAATTTTATAGGAAATTCTCGACTATTATACAGGCTAAAGTATGGATTTATATTATTCAGGTGTTATATCGATACTTTTTTAGGTAAACACTTTGTGGAACTTGGATATTTCTGAGAGTGTGGCATAAAAATTGTTATAGGAGTTCACTAACAAACGTCGTCTTTTGTCGCCACAAGCAAAATGAATTTTTAAACTCAAATTACCAGTAATCAGCCTTTCATTGCTATCGCTGTCAGATAACCAACCTCGAATTCAAATGGATAACCAGTAACTAACATTAAGATACCGTTATTTACTCTGGTTTGAGGGGAATACAGCGAATGTTACCAAAAACATCCCGAAGAATGAAAAATCTCCCCGAGCAAGAATAAAAATATATATATATATACTAGGTAAGCTTGAATTAAAAAAAAACAATAAAGTTTACATTGTATTTTTAAGGCTACACTTAGCACCTATTGCTAAAATGGACTATTTTTATAGTCATCTTTAACAAATCCAAAATTTGCAAAGAGTGGGCAACCGAGTATGTACTTCAACTGACACTTACTTCTTGATTTGGCTTTGAAAAATGTTTTAAACATCTCTAAGGTAAAGTCAGGTAAGTGTGTAACCGGGGCAAGTGTGTAGATTGGGTATATTTATTTTTAAAATTAAAATAAGGATGCCCTATGTTATATGTACTAATGTACTAAACTTCATACTAGTTTTACAAATAAAAATTCACATCTCCTAACGTGTAATAACTTAGATATCTTGTAAATTTATCATACCTTATTAAAAAGGCATCAGTATAGTATTACACACTTGGCCGAACTAAAGGATAATGCTATTAATATATAAAATGCGGCACGATTACACACTTACCCCATTTTGCTGGGTAAGTGTGTAGTATTGACAGTGTTTAAAATTTCTTTTTTTTTTTCTAGTAAACCGTTGATAATTATAAATGGCGTACCTATTGAATGCTCACAGCTGGGCATGTATGTATGTATGTAATAGAAGGGTGGTGTTACACTGCGACCTAAAAGATCTATTGTGTCCCCTATTCTTGCTGCTTTACAGCTGGCCTTCCAATCCTATTCCTTTTAAAAAGTGTAGGATGTCAGAGGGCCCCAGTATAGGTAAGTCTCCCTCTTCGATTTCACATGCACCCAGGTACATTGTCCTCGGGTTGCACAGTGCTACGCAGTTTGAGAGGAGGTGGATGGATATTTCATCCTGTTCCCCACAACACAGCTGGGCATATATTACGTACTTCTATGTGTAAAATTTATCAAAATGTCTTATTATGTGAACAGTGTTACATTTTCTTCACACTATGCAATTTTTACTACACACTTACCTGGCTTTACCTTATATTATATTCCATACGCTTGATTGAATAGCAATATATTGTTAAGAAAAATCACAGAAAAATTGGGGCAAGATCAAGATTTGTTTGAGAATGGACATATTATTCAGCACATTACGCCGCCAAAGTACTACAAGTTCCTGATTATCACCTTCGCGATCATTGGATTGGTCGAAGGGGGCCTATAGAATGGCCTGCCGAATCACCGGATGAAGAGGTGTAGCTATCATTTTTGTTCTATGGGAGCATTTTAAGTCTAATAACTACAAAAATATTGTGACACATCAAGGGAGCAAGATTTTACTATTGCAAGTGAAATCCAATCTTACACGGAAAAAAAATGTTTGAAAAATACCAACAATTGTAACACCAATTCGTACAAATTGTTATAGGATTCGTGACGACACCAAATTATCGTAATTAACCGAATATTATTGTAGGACTTTTACAGTGGGAATTTTTCCAATAAATTGTAATAATATATCTTACAATAGCATAGGAATATATCAAATGTATCGAGCACCCCTTTATATTGTTAACTAGTAATAAATGCAACAGCAAATGTAAAGGAATTACCTTCTTAGAAGAGATTTTTTCCAACAATTGTGAATTTAAAGGCAACTATTTTGCAGCAAAATACCTAATAGAGTGTTCTAATATTTACGCGTAAATTTTAGCTGTTGATAATTAATGTTTTAGAATTTCAACTTTACTTTTAGTAGTTTAATATTAGCTATAATATAAAATAGCATGGGGTACTAGCGTATTGGAGTAATTTTTGCAACAACACGCGGTGCAGATTGCTACAAATTATTGAATATTTTCACATACATTATATATGTATTGTAAAACTATTATTGTAGATATGAAAAGGTTATAGAATAAAGTTTGCCATTTCCAATAAAACAGATTTATTACAATGGACCACGAATTAGTACATTGTAGACATACAGGTAACAGTACAAACTAAACTTTATTTTACAAAATATATGGTATTTTGGTAAAAATTAGAAGTTGAATTGGCCTTCTTCAATTTATTATTCAACTTTCTTCCGAAAAATCTTCACTGAGTGTATACTCGCGTTTTACTTCGATTAGTAACAAAAAGGAGGAAATAGAAGTGATGCAGACCTGTAATAGAAATATATACTAGTAATCGAAAATTTCGTTCTATTCGGGATATCGTTCTTTTTTTTCGTAGTGATAATGATTTAAAATCAACTACAACTGCCACCGCTAGACAAAATGGTGATACCGTATCAGGTTATTAGTACAGCGCGTTACTTTTTTAAGACGAATTCTCAACAGTTTCCAACTCTCTTGGAAACAGCTACGTATTATGAACGCCGCTAATAACGTAGCGTTATTATGTTTAAGACGAATTTTCAATGGTTCTCTAATCGGTTGGGAGCAGTTACATACATGCTCCGAACGCGGCCATTTTGGTTCAACGGTTATACGCCAAATCTTGCAGTACAGTATTTTATACCTAGTAAAGGTATGTTCATAATTACGAAGGAAAAATATTGATGTTTATCTAAGAGATAATAGAAACTACATATTTACTTACCTGTAAATCTCTCTTGTAAACAACTAAAGCCCCACTCTTCTAAACGATTTTTTACAAAGGTATTCCTTGCGTGGCCACTATCCACTGCACGTCTGCACAATTAATAAACGAATAAAAACTTTTGTGAGGGGTAGGGGTGGAACACGGCGAACTACCAATAGGAGAGCGACTCTTGATCATACCACCCCGATTGTTCACGAATTTTAACGAAATGCAATATTTCAGAAGTGAACATACTTAATTTTGCATTTTTGTGTGGGAAATGTAGAAAGTATTTGTTTTATACTACTACTATAAGTTTTTCAAGAATAAAACATAACATCCATATTGATATTGGTGAAGTGGAATAATTCATATTGATAATGGAAAATGGGCTACTACAAAATAGCTCCAAACATTTATAAAATTTTGCTGTACAAGAGGTGTAACAATACCATCAATTAATGGAATTTTTTATACAATTTCGGTTCCTACACGCTTATTTCAATAATTAATAAAGTATTTTTTTTCGGTGTACTGATTAAAATAAAACGTTTTACTGATGTTGCCGCAGAGAGAATTCCAAAACCTTTTAAATGAGTGGTCACAAGAGCCATTTTCCCTATTCAAATTTTAACGGTGGGGTCTGCTGCTCTCAAAAGAATGATTTTCAATCGTTAAGCAGGTCAATGAAATCTAGCCCACTTTACATGACAGTGACAAGTTTCGGAATTTTATATACATAAATCACGGAATGTAAAGAGTTATTTGAGGTGACTCGTTTCAGTTGAAATGCCCTGTAGTAGAGTATATTCAATATCACCCAAAGAAAAAAAAATACTTATACCTTCTATCATTCCAGAATCTCATTCCTAACGGAAATTTATCATTCCAAGTAGCTCTCGAGCTCGATGATCCGACCATTCACCCCTTGATTCCATCCGTAAAATCCAATTTCTGCACGACGGCGTGGCGTATGCGTAGGTAAACAAACGCTCGCAATGTACAGGTGATGACGCCAGGTTAGCGACCGGGAGACTCGCATGGCCGCCTAATCCCATTAAGCGGGCGGACTTCATTAGTTTAGCCGCGTGTTAAATATTTCACGCGCTTTGTTACCTGCGCGCCCTAATGCTGAAGAAGCAGATCCCGGTCAGGCGGTTTTCCGCAACGAGGAATTCATGGCTAAATTATGAGGCGCCGAGCTCTGGCCGTCAGGGGCCGCTTCCAGCTCTTTGTCTTCGTCATTTTGTTCTTCCCTTTACGACAGATTTACGTCGACGAAAGCTTGGAACTCCCGAGAATATATTTTGTACAGGTATCGGAGTTGCTATCAAGTGCAAGGCTTTAGAACCGTCAGACTAAAAACAAGAGCTATTCTCTAGCTTGTTGGAAAAATGTTGATAAATACTTGGCGTGCAAAGTGATCAATTCCGAAGAAGACGCAATTCCTCATAGTTAGACAACACAAAAAAAATAGATTGCATAAAAAAAAACAACAAACAAGAGTAAGGGTTGGGCCCTTCAACGAATTATATAAAAAAATGACTTAATATATTTCATTATTTTGGGATGATGAATGCATAAAAATAATTTAATTTTCTTATCTGAGAGAAAAATCAATTCAAAGAATAAGTTTCAAATTATGTCCTGAAGACGTCACAACTGTTATGGCCAATAAAAACTGGCGACTTTTGCGTACGCCTAGTTTCACATATGTATTATGTCAAGTATGATTTAATAGTTCTTAATTCATGTTAAGGGAAATTTGGTATGAATGTTTATATTTCACATGAACTGTGATATTGTAATGCACTATGCAACTATTAAGTATTGAATAATATGTAAAAATCCTGAGCTAAATTCTATAAAACTATTGTTGTGAGATTTATTCAAATAGGTCATTTTTTACAGACAACGTACATTAGAGCCTAAATTTGAAATGGCTACGGATCAAAATTTACCATTTATTGATTAAATTATGATTATAGAATATTTTCGAAGAAATTCGGAGTTTGGGGAATACAGTTTTGTAAAAAAAAAAACCTATGCTGTAACGTAATTGCAATTTGACATATTGATTGACGGCCCAGACAGAGACACAGGTTCAATCAATACAGAATGCACATGCCAGAAATAAGACAAAAAGAAAACTTGTAACTGAGACCTAAATCATGTATTCAAAAAATCATTTATATTATAACAATTAATTCCTAATAAATAAAGCTTAAGATGCTTTTTAAAAAGATAAAGATTAGAGATATTTTTTATATCACTAGGAAGGTTATTAAACAGTTTACAACCCATATAAAAAGGGCTTTTTTAATAAATTACGTTCCTATGGACAGGAGGAAGAAGGTAATGATTAATACGGGTGGAATAATCATGGGAGTAATTGTAAAATGAAAATTCCTCTATGTGTTTAAAAACGTAGCATCATGTTTCGTAAATATATAAATCATAGAAAGTGAAAAGCGAATTGCTCTTAAAAATATTTCTACACGAGTCTTTATAATTTATATTAAACATAATTCTAATAGCCCGTTTTTCCATTAAAAAAACTCTAATTGAATTAGGTGACATTCCCCAATGTATTATGCCATAGCGCATGTACGCTTTGAAATTGGAATAATAAAATGTTTTTAGTGTGTATAAATTGCAACTTCGTTGCAATTGCTTTAAAATGAAACACGTTTTGGATAACGTCATAAGCTTTCGATGTGAATAGACCAATTTAAGTTAAATATACAGGGTGTTCTTTTCGTTAATCCGGAAAACTTCTAACTAACCTCTTCCGTGGAAAACCCTATATATTTTTTCATATCTTTTGAAGTCAGAAGTAAACACTTGATATTTTGAACTAACATACGAACTATTTCATTAAAAATGCTAAATCTCAGTATTTCTAAGCGCTAATAAAGAAACATCATGTAGATACAAGTAAAAATGAAGAATAATAAACAAAAACCAATTAAAGTAATCCAAAAAATAACGGAAAAAAAGAGTGGTAGAACATAACACAGATCAAAAAATGAAGTACGGAAGAAACGTATTTTACCGCAAAAATTATGACAAAATACCAGGAACTATCAGTACAAGCACACAAAAGTATCACCAAAGAAGTTGGAAGACCCACAGAAGAAGAAATCGCAAAAATAGTAAAAATTTGAAAAATAACAAAGCACCCGGTTTTGATAAAATAACACAACTTTGTTTGTAACAATAAAACATAATGTGAGGAAACTTTTACGAATAATAAGCAAGTTGATTAACAAAACACTCCAGGAAGCTAATTACGCAGATTAAGTACAGACAACAACAATAAATACTCATACATAGAAAACGATGGCAATCACCCAGAAAATTATAGATTCACCTCTTTGCTATGGGCAATAAATAATATATTAGAAAAAAAAACAATTTATCAAGAAATAATGAAACACCTAAAAGAAAACGACGTAATAAATTACAGTGAAATATACAGCATTTCAACTAAAATCAACTACATCTACGGCGTATTATCTAACAAGCACTATAATTAAGAGAACCAGGCCATGAAAAAGCAGTAATGGTAGTGTATGTTGAATGAAACAAAAAAAAATTAATGGACAGTCTCTAGTTCCTTTGGCACCATTATCTGTACGATTGCAACTGTAAATGTAAAATACTTTAATCAAAATATCACTTCCGGTTGACCGGAAATTGATGTCAACTTTGTTATTTTAAATAGAATGATCTAATTTTTTGTTAATTTTTGGATTCTACGATCATAAATACGTTAGTTTTCATTAGCTATTCCTATAGCTACATGTTGCCATTTTTGAGCTATTGAAGTTTTTCTTTTTTTCTAGTCATAATCGTTGCGTCATTGAGAAATTAATATCTCAGTTAATACTGCAAGTAGAGACTTCAAATTTGCTATATTATGAATATGGATATAACTCTAAGAAACGGTATGCATACTTTACATTCTAACATACAGAGTATTCAAAACTGAGGAACAATGTGATATATTTTCAAATGCAGAAAACTCAATTTTTTTGAATAGAGCACCTGTATTTTAATTCGAATTTAGGAAGTTTCCTAGGGTTGTATCTACATTCATAACACACAAAATTATGTTTGACTATCTAAATTTGTTACCCAATATCATTTTGTACGTACCTAATAATTACGTTATCCTTATTCCGATCCCTATTGTTTTTTCGGAAATAATTTGCACTATCCTGGGCTATGTAAATTATTTCATTCAACATAATTATCTTTGAACAAAAAAAAAACCTTTTGCAGTTTACAAGATATGTACAACAATCTAAAATCGTGTAATTCTGTAGGCTGAAATAGGAGGAATGGGCCACCAAAAAGTCCCAAGTCTCTAAAATGATTTTTCGGTCAGTAGATGCCTAGCTTAACTAAATGTGTTCGTAATATAGTTGGGTCGTTTTAATATCGTGAAAAAACTCTATGTCTATTTCAACTAAATTGTCTTCTTCACTTTTAGAAATAAGAAGCAATAACCGCAGTTAAAGAAATCCTGGAATTTCCTACAGTTGACCGATTCAACTTATAATATAGTATTAAATATCGGTAAGAGCCAATCAATAAAGTGGGTGATGCAAGACATTATTGTGACTATATTGTGGAATAGGATTGACCGAATAAATCATTCATAACCCATATACGATCAATCGTAATCACAAAATTATTGTTAAAGAATGGAAGATGGACGTAACAACACGTTACAAAATATTAATTTGTATTTTTAACCTAATATTATGTTTAGACAGTGATCGGCAGAAAGTGCGCAGCATATTTTTTTTGTCTTTGAATTTAATAATTTCCTTGCAAGTTACCTCTCCATGTTTTTAAACTACAGTAACACTCATCAAATCCGTTGAAAATTTAATTGTCCACGAGGAAAGTCAAAAATATGAAACTATGCTTAGAGTAGAGTATCTCAATTTTTGGGTTTAGAAGATTTGTTTGTCAAGAAATGTTGTTCCAGATTCAGCGCTTTTTTCGGAATTACCCTCTATACAAAGTTGTGCAAGATTATACAACACGCACATCCTATTCTGGGTATACTTCGTGAGAGAAAATCATGAATACTAATATATGACATACCCATCTTGAGGTAATGTTGGGTTGACCCTACGAAGCAGCTAAGCTCCACCAAAAACGCTAGGATAGCTGTCATTGAAGAATGGAACCAAGCTGATCCAAACTACATCAGTAGTCTTATCGAATCTTAGCCCAGGTGGTCAAATGGAGCCGAGGCGAATATACTCATTATTAATTCAAGTTTTCGTTAATTAAATTTTTGAAATCGTTGTTAGTTTTTCCTTTGCCGTTTATTCCATTTTTAATATGTTTGTGTAATATTTACAAATATCTAAGTACTAGGTATTTTTTACATGGTTTCGTTTCTGATGGTTATTTTTAATAGAAACAAAATTGACACTTCATTCTTTCTTTAAAAAAATCAAAAAAAAAAATGGATAATTGTATAATTTCTTTGCTGAGTATATTTTTTTGGTGTAGTTTAGTCCTTCTCATGATGGACTCCTTTTGAAGTTAAATTAAATAGAGTAGGAAATACTAAAACTCCGCGTTTGGCTCCTTTGTCAATATTTCTATTTTCTGTTGCAATTTTATTCACCACTTTCATTCGATTCGTACATCTACTTGGGTGATAAAATCGCTGTAGTTCCTGCTTTTCAGACCACGTAAATGTCAAGCTGTAAGTTTAATACACTGTCGCAGATACTATACCAAATTATTTAAAAAATTGACTTGTAAATATAAGAGCATAACGCGAGAATTACTAGACTTTTTTTTTATTTTTCAGGAAGCCTAAACTCATTTCATACACGGATGGCAAACTTCTAAGGTTAGTCTAGTTTATATGACACACTTCATTGCGTCATGGATCGAATAAGGAAGCCTTTGAGCTTGAACATCGCCGAAAAGGAAAAAAAAAAACGTTCCAAAAAATTCTCGAACTCAATCAGGCGATATCGTTAGCTTGCCGTCTTGCAAAAGACTCCAGAAAAATGTTCGGTAACGAAGCAAAAAGTAAATCTAGACCGTATTTATAGCGTACATCGTTATCGCTGCGTGCGAACTCGAACGCAAAGATGAAAAAGAAAAACTCCTTACATATCGCGCTCCGTACATCTTTCCGATACAAAACGCGCGCGTTCGCATCGACAGCTTTATTGCGTTTCGAGTTTCATAGGTAGCCGTGAGAAGAGGACAGGCGGGTAGTCGCGATGGATCAGAACTTTCTCCCTTTCCCTGAACGGGTGCGTCGATTCGTCACATCCGTTTCGCGTTTGTTTCCGAGACAACTAAATTCGCAATTTATGGCCGAAGTTCCCGCAAGAGGCGAAAGTGTCTTTGGCACCGAAATAACTTAAGGCGGGCGTATATAAAACACCGGTTAAGCAGAAAGTTTACTCGCACAAGTAATGCGATATTAGAACTGAGGTGGCAGGAAGAAAATTGGAAACTTATACGCGAAGTTGGGCGTGTTGTTTGTTCATTCGTTGTACGCGTTCTGGATTTTGTTTCCCACGGTTGCCAAGTATCTGACAACTTCTGAGTGTAACCAGGATCTATTAAAAATAAAATTCTTAAGGATATAGTTTTAAAAATATAATACTACTACATTGTCTTCACGAGAATAAACATGTAGCAACGTGTTTGCATGTAAATAATTTACTATTTATGTTATTAATAAGTTATTATCAATAAATTATTTGTCTAAAAAATAAAATATAACCTATTATAAAAGTTTAAATTTACGTCTACAAATTGATGTATATACAGGGTATTCCACGTAACCGGTTCATTAAAAGTTTATGATGTTCTATTATTTACTTATATTTGAGATTTTGGCACCAGTATCTGTTCGATTGGAACTATAAATGCAAAATACCTTAACCAAAATATCACTTCCGGTTGACCGGAAATGGATGTCAACTTTGTTATTTTAAATAGAATGATATAATTTTTTATTCATTTTTGGATTCTACAACTATAAATACGCCAGCTTTCATTAGCTATTCCTATAGCTTCATCTTGCCGTTTTTGAGTTATTTAAATTTTTCTTTTTTTTTAGTCATAATCATTGCATCATTGAGAAATTAATATCTCGGTTAATACTGCAAGTAGAGACTCCAAATTTGCTATATTATGAATGTAGATATTACTCTAAGAAACGGTAAGCACACTTTACATACTAACATACAGGGTGTTCAAAACTGAGGAACAAAGTGACATATTTTCAAATGCAGAAAACTCAATTTTTTTTAAATAGAACATCCTGTATTTTAATTCGGAATTAGGAAGTAAATATCATCCCCTATCACTTTATATGAGCATTCCCTATATCTATCTTTAATAGATTTTGAGATATGAGCGACTTTTTGTTAAACAGACTAAGTCGCCCTATCTTTGCGTGTTTGTAGCTGGCTCTGAAATGGATTCACGTCAAATTCATGTATTATTTTTGAATAACCATACAAGAATGTCTGTTCGAATAGTCATTTCTATTAATATTGCGTTGTACGAAAGTGTAATTACAATGATATACATAAACACTTTTGGTTAGTCAATGAATTTGACATTAATCCCATTCAGAGCCAGCTACAAACACGCAAAGGATAGGCCTACTTAGTCTGTTTAACAAAAAGTCGTTCAATCCCAAATCTATTAAAGATAGGTATAGGGAATGCTGATATAAGTGATGGAGATGGTATTTACTTCTTAATTCCGAATTAAAATACAGGATGTTCTATTTAAAAAAAAAGAATACTTAGTCTGTTAACAAAAAGTCGCTCATATCTCAAAATCTATTAAAGATAGGTATAGGGAATGCTCATATAAAGTGATAGGGGATGGTATTTACTTCTTAATTCGGAATTAAAATACAGGTATTCTATTTAAAAAAAATGAGTTTTCTGCATTGAAAATATGTCACTTTGTTCCTCGTTTTGAACACCTGTATGTTAGAATGTAAAGTGTGCTTACCGTTTCTTAGAGCTATATCTACATTCATAACATAGCAAATTTGGAGTCTCTACTTACAGTATTAACCGAGATATTAATTTTCTCAATGATGCAATGATTATGACTAAAAAAAAGAAAAACTTAAATAACTCAAAACGGCACATGTAGCTATAGAATAGCTAATGAAACTGACGTATTTATAGTTGTAGAATCCAAAAATGAATAAAAATTATATCATTCTATTTAAATAGAAAGTTGACATCCATTTCCGGTCAACCGGAAGTGATATTTTGGTTAAGGTATTTTACATTTATAGTTCCAATCGAACAGATACTGGTGCCAAAATCTCAAATATAAGTAAATAATAGAACATCATAAACTTTTAATGAACCAGTTACGTGGAATACCTGTATAATAATGTATATGTTGGGTAGCACAAAACTGCTGTTCTAGATATTAATCCTTTAATTGTTATAAACATAGGTACTACATGTTTCGGCCTAGGCCATTCTGTCAGGTATCTGGAGCTGACATGTTAACATTAATAAAGTTAAATTTTGACTTAATTAAATTAAAATTACTATTAAAACCAAAGTAAAATTGAATACAGTTAAACAATACATACAAACACATACTCACACACACACACACACACAAGAACTTTAAAAAAACTTACGTTTTGTAATCTGTTGAAAGCTAGTCGTTTTTTTGCTAATCTAAATATTTTTATATATTTAAACTTATAGAAGAAATTTTTGAATAATTATTGAAAGTAAAGTGAAAAGTAATTAGTAATTGATAGTAAAAGATAATGATTATGTGTTAAAATTTTTAATATATAAAAGGATGAGATATTGGAAGTATTAACTGTTTTATCCGTTTTGGAAACATAACACTGATTTAACATTGTAGATATGTAAAGATTGGTCTGATAGTATAATTCAATTGTTCATTTAAAAGTATCCTGATTTTTAAACATTTGTGTTTTTCTATTTGGTATGCTTCAAGTAGATCTAGTTTGAGTCCTTTGTCAGCGTAATGTAGAGTCTTTATATTTTCATTATTAATGCTTTTATGTCCAAAATTTAAAAGATGTTTACAAAAATTCGATTTCATCTGTTTTCTATGTTCTAAACCCAAATATGTTATAAAAAATAGTTTAAATTTAATACAAGAACTACAAAACCAAAACACTAATTGCACTATGATATCCTTCGATATAAAAAATTTATATAGTAATGTTCCATTACACATACAAAATATTATACATCCATTAGAACTAAAATTTGATACTACATATTACAGGATTGAAGATGGTTTACCAATGGGAAGTCCCATATCAGGTCTGTTAGCCAATATATACTTGGATTGCATGGAACAATAACACATCCCGAATACCAACAACCCTTTTTATTCACATATAAAATTATGGACACGTTACATGGACGATGTGTTCTGTTTGTGGGTTGGTGACACCGATAAAATTAAAGATTTTCTAATCTACATAAATAATATCCACGCAAAATTAAAATTTACTCACGAATTAGAAATAAATAAATCATTAAACTTCCTCGACCTACAGATATTTAGTAAGTCAGAATAATTTGAATATGCGATTTACAGAAAACCAACCATCACCAATTGTTATTATTCCATACAATTCCCATCACCACGCATCACAAAGGTATGCAGCGTTCCATTTCTATTTAAATAGGTTAAACAATATCCTCATGAATCCGGAAATTATACTAATGAATTAAGTATAATAAAACAAATACCGCATACTAAAGGTTACCCACAAAAACAATAGACAATTTAATTATAAAACATAAATAAAAAATGACCCTTTAATGAAAAATATCACAAAAGAAAATCTCAAACATTTAATTACAGATCATTCACTTACAATAGATTTAAGAATAAATTAAAAACATTTTTCAAACCTTATACAACCCACATTTAAATCGAATTACACATTACAAGACATACTCAGTATACACAATACAGACAAAAATATTTTACTACAAAATGGAGCTTACAGTAGAAAATGTGACGATTGTAGTGCGGTATATATTGGTGAAACAGGTAGAAAACTAGAATTAAGAATCAAAGAACATAGAAAACAGATAACATCGAATTTTTATCAATATCTTTTAAATTTTGGACATAAAAGCATTAATAATGAGAATATAAAAATCCTACATTACACTGACAAAGGACACAAACTAGATCTACTTGAAGCATACCAAATAGAAAAATATAATACTTGTAAATGAACAATTGAATTACACTATCAGACCAATCTTTACATATCTACAATGTTAAATCTGTGTTATGTTTCCAAAACGGATAAAAACAGTTAATACTTCCAACATCTCATCCTTTTATATATTAAAAATTTTAACACATATTCATTACCTTTTACTATCAATTACTAATTACTTTTCAATAATTATTCAAAAATTTCTTCTATAATTTTAAATATATAAAAATATCTAGATTAGCAAAAAACAACTAGTTTTTTGTCAAAATCTAGATAAATAATAATAGATTATTCACCTCATAATTTTCTAATTTAATACGTTTAGTCCTTTTAAATTATAAACAAAACTTATCGTTTATATTTGTATGTATTTGTGTTATTTTTGTGTAACCAGTTTTTACATCTAGACCAGACCGATATATTTTGCATATCTGTTTGTCCGTAGTATTCTCTCAACTTCCATAGTAATAACAATTTCAAAATTTGGTGATTAAATTTTTTTTCCAATATAAATAAATTCAATTAATTAAAATAGAATTTCTAAATGTAAAATCTGACAATTTTCGTTACTTCTTTCAACAGATTACAAAACGTAAGTTTTTTTAAAGTTCTTGTGTGTGTGTGTGTGAGTATGTTTTTATGTATTGTTTAACTGTATTCATTCATTCATTCATTCATTCATTCATTCATTCATTCATTGAAGTTAGGGTGGGCACTTGATGTCCGGGTACTTGAGCAAGGTGCTCATTGTACCATCCCTATTGATTCTCTTATTTCCACTCGAGCAGCTTGGTGTTCTTCTTCTTCTTGCCCAGTGGAAACTTGAGGACCTTCGAGGGCTCCAGTAGATCTCTCCCGAAGTACTTCTGCCTAAGTACCTTAAATTCCTCACAAGTGCAGATTACATGTAAACTCGTTTCCTCCTGTAGTTCGCATCTTCTGCACCACGGTTCGCTTACTCGGCCTGTGTTGTATAGATGCTTTTTCAGGGGACAGTGTCCAGTTACCAACCCAATAATGGTCTTCACTTCTTTCTTACTGCGCCTGAGTAGGTTATGAGAGAAACTACCATCCCCAACCCCTATCAGCGTTTTGGTATGGAGTTCACCTTCAGTCGACCTCCATTTCTTTGTAGTTTCTTTATATTTATCTAACCAGGTCCAGATCTCCCTTCTTGCGGAATCCTTAGTGATCCTACATACGGGCTCTGGACCCATGAAGTGTCTCTTAGAGCCCTCCTCGGCTAGTTCATCGGCTATTACGTTGGTTGCCCTTTATATCCTCATGTCCCGGCACCCAAATCAGAGACACCGTATTCAATTTAAAAAAAAAAAAAAAAAAAAAAGAATGGCCTAGGCCGAAACATATAGTATGTTAAATTAACTATTAAAGGATTGATATGTAGAACAGCAGTTTTACATATACATTATTATAAAAGTTATCCTGTGAATGAAGCTGCTCGCTCCTGTCTTTTACGAAATGTATCCGCTAATTCATGAAAGCAACCTTGAGCATTCGATTCATTCATTCTCTGGCTTCGCACTACAATATTTACTCATAGCTACACAGCGAACTACGGTCCCAACACTAGTCTATTCCATTACAGGCAAGGCCGAGATAGGCATTTTAAGAAGAGAACCGCACCAAACGTTATCCAGTTTTGCTTTAAACTTTCTTCCAAATTTAACATCATAAAACCATTGTAGCAACTGACATTTATGTGTATATCAAAAAAACGGTTACTTGCACAAAATAAATTTCATTATATAAATTGACTTTTGTGCGCCATATTTTGGCACCTACGTGTAAGAAAATTTCTCGCTAACCACGACACGAAAATTCCGGGTAATAAACCGAGCCCGCATAAATATAAATTACCGGAAACTGGCGCGTTACCGAAATCTCTTATATAACGCCGAATGGCTTGTCCCAATAAAATCCAAACTAAAGGTCAGACATAAACCGTATCCGGGGGCCATTACGGCGGTACTTACGAGCGGCGCGCAAGATGTCAGGTTAGTTAGGGGCGATAATTCCAGCTTTCCCGCTGGGGGGCCGCGGGCGCAAAAAGAAGTTAATAACGTTTGATAAATAGCCGGCCGTGAGTCACATGCTAGCCCGCGGGCCACCACCTAGGGCCCTTTTATTTTCCGTCCTTATTCCGGGCAAAAGGGAACTCTAAAACGAAGAACACAGATTATGATTATGGCGCACTAAATATAAAAAAAAAATTTTCTTTCCTCCGAGAAAGCAAAAAGGCCTTGGAAGAGGTGTAGAAGCGAACTAGGTCATGGTGGGTTCTGCGTAATGTCTATGAAACTACATTGGATAGAAGAATTTATATTTGCTTGTAGGATGATGTTCGTTCTATATAAATAAGCTCTCGGTAAAATTTCTGATGCTTAGATTATCGAAAGCAAAAGCTTATTCTTGCTTTCGACGAAGTTAATTTTTGTTTGTTAATCTTTCAGATGTTACACACCAAACGGATAAAAAAGTATTTTTTTTTTGGTTTTTTGATTTATTTCCTAATCTTTCTAGTGACTGAACAGCTGAACAAAGAACTGCAGCATAGTAATAGACACATAAATATCCAAAAACTCCACGCTACAGCAAAATTTATTAATTTGGGGGCAATTGTTTTTTACCGAGTAGGTGGGTTCCCTTTATCCTCCGAAGACCGAATGAATTCCGTAAAAATAAGAAAAACCTATTAACTAAACATGCACCGCTATCTCCCTGTAAAAATGAAACATATTCTAACAAGGGAACACCGGCGGGTGTCCCCCTCCGATTTCGATGAAACTTAACAGATCGAAAGAGAAATAAGAGACACGTATTTTTTTTTATCGGCGTATTCGCACGATTTTGGGGTACAGCCCCCTCCAAAGTTTGGACGATTTTTCAATTTTTGCAAATATTCCCTAAATTATAACAGATATTAAATTTTCTTTTAACATAATTTGCAGCATATTGCATGGCCGTAAGGGTGGCGTCGTCCGTATTCACAAAAAGTTAATAACGGGGGCGGGGTACCCCGTACCGCCCATTTTTTTACATTTTTTCTTTTTCTTATTCATCACAAGAACGCCGATTTTACATAGAATACATGATGATGTATAAAAAGTTTAGAAAATTAATAATTGTAAAAATGGAAAAATAATAATAAAGCTTCAAAATTAATAAACTTGTCTATTGATATAAATCAAATGAACTATAACAGAAATAAGTTTTTATCCTTAACATAATTTCCAGCATAATATTATGGTCTCACGGTAGATTCTCATAAAAGCTAATAACGGGGGACGGGTACCTATACCCCCGCATTTTTTTAATAATATGTTTATTCATTATTCATCAAAAAAAGATCGCTTTTACATAGGAAGCAATGGTAATAAATTTGGAGGATTAATAATAAAATTAATTGTAATAATAATAATATAGTACATTAACAACCATTATTTGTTATCGTTACTCCGCTGCTCTCCTTACTTAAATATTTCTTAATTTAGAATTGTATCTACTCGACAAGCTATGGTCAAACCTTTCTATGCCTACTAATTTATACTATATACTATACGAAACTTTTATCGGTGGTAGCAATATAAATCGTTTTATCAATTGCAGTTAGTGACTGCGTTTTATATTTCCTAATAAAATGTTATTCATTCTTAGAATACCATAATCCTTTAGTGCGTATATATGAACAAATTTGCTACACAGGACGAAGATTAATAATACATACATATATATTTTTTAATTTATTTTAAGTTTTTCGTGCAATGTAGGTGTACAATGTAAGTATTCAATGGAGCATAAATATAACTAATGTGATTGTCAAAGGAATTGTTGCGATGTTAGTAACTTGAAACGTTGCAATTAACATGTTCAACACATTTGCTATATTACGACCGCCATTGTGCGAAACTATAGTACTGACCTACACTGCACGAAAAAAGACTCCTAATGTTCTCATTGGAATACTCGTCTTACTAACCTATTTCCTAAATACAGAGGTGACCACTTAAACGTTCGTGGTTAATTACTATGCATTCGGGGATTTATTTTTATCTATATAATAATATGATTAATCACCAGATCCCTTATCGCGTTAAATTTCTAATACAAATTACCAATTATATCTGAAGTGACTGAATAATTAATTAAACTCACGTATGCGTAGATAAGTGCATATCAAATTCATCACAATAGACAGGTACACATATTTATTTTGAGTTATTATTACTATTATTAATTTTCTAAATTTATTATACATCACCGTTTTCTATGTAAAAACGATCTTTTTTTGATGAATAATGAATAAACTTATTATTAAAAAAATGCGGGGGTATGGGGTACCCCGTCCCCGTTATTAGCTTTTTATGAAGATATCTACCGTGAGACCATGCAATATGCTGCAAATTATGTTAAGAAGAAAATTTAATATCTGTTATAATTTAGGAAATATTTGCAAAAATTGAAAAATCGTCCAAACTTTGGAGGGGGCTGTACCCCAAAATCGTGCGGATACGCCAATAAAAAAATAAAAATAAAATACGTGTCTCTTATTTTAAGGTACTCTTTCGATCTGTTAAGTTTCATCGAAATTGAAGGGGGGCACCCGCCGGTGTTCCCTTGTAAGTGTTTTTTCACGCCTACTTGACCCTTCAAAATACCAAATTAGCGACAAATGTGAAACTCTTTCTACCCCTATAAATCAATCAAACTTGAGTGGTAGGGAGTGCCACTTCTCGATTCAATAAGATATTTGAATGTTTTTTCCCATACAGCCCTCGAATAGAAATTTTTACAGTGTGGACCAAAACCTATGCATTTTATCAAGCATAGATGCTGCCTACTTATACCATTGCAAACGAACGAGAGTGAGGCGTAGCAAGTGGATGTAAATACAATGACAGCGAGGCCACAGTATAACAGTATGGACATAAAGCGAAATTTTGTGGTATCGAATATTTTGTGCCAGCATCTTTTCAAGATGGCGCAATGTTATTGTTTACGTTTTATAAATAAATGAATTTTTTTTATTCACTGATTTCATATCTTTTTAGTTTAGTATACCGTTTATAGTCATTAGTTCGTGTGTATTTTCGTGCGGTGTGTATAATTATTGTATTACCAAAGATATTAGAAGATCGTTTCATCGTAGCATACAGTTCTTCTTTGATTTGGCTATAAAGTGTGCAAAAATAGGTTCTTACAATGAATGAAAAGTAATCAAAGACTGCAATACATTGTGCTGTGGAAATATGCTCCAATAATTATACAGGGTTGGGATAAAGTATGGAACCAAGTAAATAACTTTAAAACGGAGAGGATGATGTTGCTGAAACTTTGCAAATAAGTGTCACGAAATTATAATACATCTAATTTTGATTTTGTTGCTGTGACTGTACTTCCAGTTCAACCGGAAGTTCTTTTTTTTATTTAAATGGAATACCCTGTATATTTTTGTAGATTATAATAGACCTTGTTTTTGCAAACTCGATCATACTGGTTTTAGCACCATTATCTGTAAATAATGAATGAGAGCAACAGAAAGTTGCTTCGTCAGAAAATGACGAACAATTCTTGAAGTAGGTGTATTTTATACGGATGGAACTTTTTTCTCTTCAATATTTTTCCTACAGAACGACGACTTATACCATGGTTTAGTGGTAAAGTTGTGGTAGAAGTTTGAGGTGATTCTTCTAATTCAATAGCAATGTTTCATCTAACAACTGCGTTAGTTGCGGTCTGTGGTCTTCCTGTTTTTGGTGAATTTTTAACCGTTCCAGTCATACTAAAACGTTTTAGTGTTTTGTTGACGTGTTATAGGAGTTCTTTTGGGATACAAATCATTAAAAAGGTGACACACTTCTTCATGAGTTCTAACGCGATCGCCAAACCCGATCATCATTAAAATTTCAATACGCTCTCTTTCATTTAAATGCACCATTTCCATCCGTACAATTAGTAACTCGATGGACGTGAATTAAATAAACTTGACAGTTTGTCAACAATTACCTACTAGATGATAATACCTTTTGTTTGTTTGTCGCTGGGCAAAGCTTGGGGTTGTGACTGAGATCTATGAACTTTTGTATCTTCCCCACTGACATTTTGCCGAACTAATTATCTCCCATTATTTACAGATAATGGTGCTAAAATCAGTATGGTCGAATTCGCAAAAACAAGATCTATTGTAATCTGCAAAAACATACAGGGTGTTTCTTTAAAAAAAAAAAAAAAACTTCCGGTTGAACGGACAACAAAATCAACATCAGATGTATTATATTTCTTTACACTTATCTGCAAAGTTTCGTCAATACCATCCTCTTCGTTTTAAAGATATTTGCTTGGTTCCATACTTTAGCCCAACCCTGTATATAAAAAAAAGAGATAAAGTTTTGTTTTCTTTCCGATAAATAAAATATGGTAAATTCTCTGTTTAGGTGTTCTATATCAAATATATTAATTTTCCATTTTGTATTTCAGTACTCTTACAGCGGAGAGAGAGTGTAATCTCTGGAATATTTATCTAGAGGAATTTATGGAAAAGTACTCGAATATACTCGGAAAATACATTCCGAAGATTTGCATTTTAAACACTTTAACAAATTATTTAAAAAAACAGATCTGAGGAGAATAATAATTAAATTATAATAATATTTAAATTACGAATGTTTTCCATGATTTTTGGTTAGGTTGACAGGAATGTGTGAAATGACAGGAAGTCCGCTGCATACAATGGGTTAAACCGGATAAGGCATGGCGATGCAAACATGGGCGTTCCTGGTGGGCCGCGAAAGATACGGGGAGACAGTCTGGCCGCTTTGGTGCAATCTAGTTGGAGAAGCCCTCGTCTAGGTTACCGTAAAATTGGCTAGTAAATATTTCAGACAACAGAGAACACAGGTTTGCTGCGAAACTGTCCACGAAGCATCTATACGCAGTGGCTATAAACCAAGAGTGTCTAGGAAATACTAGCTATTACAGAGTTTCAGATTCAACAAAGAATAAGGTCTTCTAATGGTTTTCTGGAAAACAATTTGCTTTCAGCTAGGTGATAATTTGGTTCTGGGTCTTAAGTAGACAAAGACCTACAATACAGAAGTCCAAATTTTCTACAAAAAAATATTCGAATTACAGCCCCAATACAGTTTTTCAAAATTTCCTTTCGAGAAATTGTTACCTGGTATAGTTTTCAGGTGTACAGTCAAAATTTTTAGAAATGTCATAGGGCAAGCATGCATATACCAGAATCACCCAGAGTAGTATATCTCCTTTAAGGGGCCCAGCGCATTCAAATACTCCAAATATACTCGTCTAACATAAGCAAGGCACCGTGAAAACACAATTTACGGTTGCTCGTTAGGATAAGTGGGTGCATGTTTGTTTACTTTTACAGATAAGCATGTTTGTATATCACGCGTTTACCGAAAATTGAAAAACAATATACTACAAAAATTTGATTTGTTTAATTTTGTCAACTTACTACCTACTTTTGAAATTCTTAACTTATACCAATAGGCCCTTTTAATTTATTACATTCTATTCACTCTCAATGTAAGACTCAACAAAGCTAGTTTTCTTTCAGTACAAAATCATTCATTTATTAGGCATCACAGAAGCTGGTTATGATGGTAGAAAGTCTGCGAAGAAAGCGGCACTTACACCTGAATACGCTGCCACCAGACTTCTTGTTTTGCCAGCAAAATTTAAATAGGAACTAGCAGAATGTAATCTTTTCTGATGAAAAGACGTTTTCTTCCTCCAAAGATGCTCCTGTCGTCTTATGGAGACGAAAAAATACTTGATATAATGCAGAAACATAAGACAACAGTTCACTGCAGGAAGAATAACCCTGGAGCATTGATAATTGTAACACCACCTCGCTTCACGTCAGAGCGCTACGTCCAGGTATTAGAAGAAGTGCTGAAGCCTTCTGTAAGGGCCATATATCCAAAAGATGAGGTGGAAGTAATTACCTTTGTATAGGGCAACAGCCCGGTACATACTGCTGGAATTGTAAACAGGTGGTTCATTGACAGTAATGACAGCGAATTGTTGGATTGGCCTGCAAAATCCCCCAACCTTAATCCCATAGAAAATATGTGGGCATCTATGGTAACACAGTGAGAGGATTGGGAACAACATGTGTCGACAAGAAATGTCGCACACCTCACTCAACATGTGCAAACTATTTGGAGAAATTTCAAGACACTGATCATTAGAAATTTATTGCTTCTATGACAAAAGATTAACAGAGTGTATTACCAATAATGGTTATTATACCAAATATTAATTCAAGAGTTTTGCGAATATATTAATGCCGATTTGGTAATAGCATGTTAAAATTCTAAATAAAGTATTCATTTATAAATGTTGATGATGTTATTTTCCCATTGGTTATATACTTCTTATTATTTTAAAATGAATAATTCATTGGATAAGTATTAAAACACTGTGATTCAACATTTAGCTATTCCTTTTTTAATTTTTCGAAATACTGTAGTGAGTGCATTTGTTATTATTATAATGTCACAGCTGTTTCCAAAAACAATAAAACTAAAATATATAAATAAATTAGAATTTGAAACTCATTTCGTTCTATAAATGTAGACCAACTACTACAATTGATCTGAGTAGTATAGAGGCCTACCGCCTAGCACCATTCCTTTCTTACTAACACGGAGACCGCAAAACTTCTAATATTACGTTACCTCTTGCACCACTTAAAAACCGTGTTCGGCGAAACATAAATATGTATCTGTATTAGCTATGGTGAGTGAAATTGCCACTAAACAAACAAATAAAAGCATGCAAAAGTTTTGGTTAGTATATACAATGAATGTAGGTATCTTGAAAATAACGAAGGGCACGTTTTTAAAGCAGATATATCAATATAGTCTGCACTAGGCCTGAATATAAGCCTATGACATAATCTAAGGCGGCGGTGTACTCTAATAATACATACACAATAACTAACAGCTTCTGCGCGGGTTTCGCGTGTGTCAAAACTTTCGCTCGACGTTTCGCTGTTCATACTGACAGCTTCTTCAGGATAACTGAACTGATTCTCCATGGTCGACATTCTTCTTATTATACGCCCCTGGTGCATCCAACCGTGAAGTTTCCGCTCCATTGACCGTGACGGTTCGTAGTAGGCTCTTCACGTGTTGCTAAGGTGGTACCCTTCTTCTCTGTTAAGGTTTTATTCTTCTCTATTTTCTTGGCTTCCCTGATGAGTCTTTTTTCCGTAGTTCTTGGTGGTAGTTATTACTTTACATTCTTGAAATCCATATTGTGTCCGGTGTCGTGCATGTGTTCTGCACCGGCTGATTGATCGTCCTTCTTAATCTTGCGTCCCTCTCATGTTCTTTTATTCTTATGTCGATGGCTCTTCTGTTTGTCCGACGTAGCACTGTCCGCATTGGGATGTTATCTTGTAGATACTTCTGTGCGCCCTTGGGTATCTGTCCTTTGCGGTCGTAGATACTGCTGGTCGACGTTGCAGCCCGAAGCGTACTTGTACGTTACGTTTCTTCAAAATTCGGCTACTTTTCGGTGACTCCTGCTATGTAAGGTAAACACGCATCTCTTCTGGTTCTGTAGTTGTCTCCAGTGTCGTCTTCTTCTTAGTGGCTCTCTTATGTCGATTGTCAGTGTAGCCATTTTCTTTAGTGCTTTCTCCAAATGTATCTTTTCACTGGTAAGATGTTGTTTGTCACTGATGGTTTCGGCTCTGGATAGCAATTTTGTATTAAAGTCTTCTTCTGCATCGGATGATGGTGAGATCTTGCATGCAGATATCTATCGGTGTGCGTCTTCTTTCTAAATACTGCGTGCTGTGCATTCCTTCTTGTTTTCTTAACATAGCAGGAGTCACCGACAAAGTAGCCGAATTTTGAAGAAACGTACGTACAAGTACGCTTCGGGACTGCAACGTCGATCCAGCAGTAATCTACCGGCCGCCAAAGGTAAGATACCCAGGGGCGCACAGAAGGTATTTACAAGATAACATGCCATGCGGACAGTGCTACGTTCGGACAAACAGGAAGCATCACATAAGAAAAAGGCATGAGAGGGACGCAAGGATTAAGAAGGACCGATCAATTCAGCGGTGGAGAACACATGCACGACACCGGCACAATTGATTTCAGAATGAAAAGTAATACCTACCACCAGAATCTACGGGAAAAGACTCATCAGGGAAGCCATAGAAATAGAGAAGAATAAACGTTAACAGAGAAGAAGGGTACCACCTTAGCAACACGTGGAAGAGCCTACTACGAACGTCACGGTCATTGTGGCGGAAACTTCACGGTTGGATGCACCAGGGGGCTATATAAAAGATGTCGGACATGGAGAATCAGTTCAGTTATCCTGAAGAAGCTGTCAGTATGAACAGCGAAACGTCGGGCGAAAGTTTTGACACACGGCGAAAACCGCAAGAAGCTGTTAGTTATAGTTACACCGGCCGTGAAAGCCTACGCAGTGTTAATAATACACAATGATTAATTATTATATATTATATTAACGCTTGCGAATATTTTTAGTGTATGCGCGGCTCTAGGTTGAAAAGAAATCTAATTTCTGTCAATAGAAACGAAAACTAACAGGTCATATGTGCTCGAACTCAAAAGCTTACGTAGAATGCGAATATGTCAAAATATATATGTGTTTCATTTAAAATTTTAAATTTGACCATATTTCCGGTAAAACCGAAATGAAAAAAGATTATAGCATAAAGTAAATAATTGAAAACAAATACAGTAAATGATACATTTCGAATTCCTAATAGAACATATTATTAAATAAAGAAAGTTATGGACAGTAACCTCTTGACTGGGACACCCGGTATACAATGATTAAGGCCTTACTATGTTTCATAATCATACAGTTGAACGATGGGCGAAGGTTGCTTTGGAAATTCTCTTGCACTTTCCACAAGAAAATTCTTGTGAAGGAGAGAGAATGAAAAATGATGCAGGTATGGTACGGTTTCTCTTATTTAGTTAGGTCTTATTAACTCCTTCACTCAACGGTAAAGCCTTCAGGTAAACTGATTCAGTTTTTGCTTGTTCTGTTTAGGTGTGCAATCACTTACCCGGACGTGTCCGAGTCCTCGCTGACGTCAGAGCTGTAACAAGAGAAACACACATTAGAACAATGCTGATTAATTGTCGTCGTGGTCAATAAGGATGTCGCAATCACGTAGCGGCGACGGACACGTGTCAACCGAAGCAGGAAAGGCCGCAAGGAGGCAGGCGGGGGGAAGGGGTACAGATCAGAGGAGCATTCGGAAGTTACTCCATCAACCACCAGGATATGAGATGTTGCGGAATATTGTCCAGGTTCGGAATTCTGAGAGGGGATCGCAGGCCTTCCGTCCTCCGGAATGTTCCAATTAAGTCAACAATTACGCGACGTATATTAACGGTTCATATCGGACCTCGCTGGCTATTGGGGTTCGGTGCGTGGGCAACAACGGTCAGCATTAGGCGGCTTAAGGAACACCGCAGAGTTGCGGAGACGTCCGCTTCCGGATGCAGAGAAGGGAGATGTTGTTGCTATTATGTTCCGAAGGAATAGCGTAGAGTGCGT
Source organism: Protaetia brevitarsis (assembly GCA_004143645.1). Lineage (NCBI taxonomy): Eukaryota > Metazoa > Arthropoda > Insecta > Coleoptera > Scarabaeidae > Protaetia > Protaetia brevitarsis. Next base: position 99 of record RXPK01000892.1, on the reverse strand, counting down.
GTTATTGCCAAGCCATTAATAACGAAGCAAGAGATATGAGTAATCGGAAGCTTAGCTATGTATAATTTGTAGTTGCGGAGATTTCGGATTAGATGAAAT
>RXPK01000891.1:0-73766 GCA_004143645.1 Protaetia brevitarsis | reverse complement strand
CACATGTATTATAAAAGAATGTTAAGGTCAGGTAAAATTTAAATTTAAAAACAAATAAATCGATTTTCTAAATAATTTATATTTTCAATTTATAATTTGATTGTGATTGATAAAGCGCTACAAGGAAACGTCAATAAATTTCATTAAATCATTTCTGCAAGATTTATTTTTTTTAAAAATCCGCTAGCACGAATAATATATAACTCCTAATGAATTAGTATCTTTAAAAAAACTAAAGGGTAAAGCGTCAATGCCAAAAGTATCTTACAACGCCCGTTAACGACCTTGTCGGTTTGACGCCGTCTAGCTTTCTTGCTGGCATAACGCCATCTGGCATTTTTACCGGCTTGACGCTGGCTGATGTTTTTGTCGGCTTGACGCCGGCTGGCGTTTTTGCTGACTTGACGCCGTCAGGCGTTATTGCCGGTTTGACGCCGTCGTGTGCCCCAGGCAGCTTTGCACCGTTGACGCTAGGAGCTTCCCTTGCTTTTTTGACGGCGCTATTGGTCATATTTATGTTAAAAGGACATTTCTACTAGGGATGTAATACTTTGTTAAAAGTTTCTGTTACCCCTTTTTTGCGTCGGACTTACAATTCACATTTTTTGTTATGTAGTTAGTTAGATAATTGTTTTTTAACGATTGTAGTTTTCTATCCACGGGACACCTTTTATATAGTCCGAAAAATTCTGTAATGTTTAACTCGTACTTTTGTGTAAGCTGTTTCAGATTCTTTTAGAATTTTGTCACCCCTAAAAGGTTTATTTAACGGTAAGTATGATAGATATACATATTTTAATAACTTTTTTTAATTAGAGTTTAGTATTGAATATTGAATGCAGTATAATGGTTGAAGATGCATATTTACTTTTTTACTATTTTTGTTTCGTTTTCAAAATAAAATACATTCTTCCTTAAATTCAATGCTACTTCAATTGCATTTATTGGAGTTAAAATAATTAATACATTGTAAGAAATACCATAGTTTTTGACACTATAAATGTTGTTAGTTAAAAGAATAAACCTGATATCAATGAATCTATTAGCCCTTTCAACAAGTGTTTGTTGAACCAAAATATTATCTTTATTAATGAACAATGCAAACACTTGCAAATGTGGGAAACTTAGCGTTTCCATGCAAGGAACAAAATCGTCAACTGTCGCACGATGTTTTTGGCAACATAATGGAAGCGCAAGACACCGTTTGCGCGATGTCGAATGTGTATTCTGAGCGTCTACAGCAATGTGGAGGAAAATTATGGGGATATTGTAGCGGTGGCGACGTACATGATGTTTTCTAGTAAAAAGTAGAAAAGAAATACTGGGTAAATGCGAGCCTTCAACAGAGGAACAAGCATGGGTGCACACAACTGCTGAATGTCCTAAACGAGGATGATTTATACTCGGGAAGCTTTTTCATTTTTCTCTTTACTTCTTGTTATGTTTTTTTTTTTTTTCTGTCAGAGTAACACAACCTTCATTTTATGCATTTTTACATTATAATTTGAGTCCTTGAAATGCCACAAACACTCGCATAATTTGTAATTAAGGATCAGGAGATTGGAACACAATAATTTTGCCTATCACATGGAAGGTAACCTTTTGGGGATGAGATCAGACCAACTGATTCCGACATCCTTTCAACAGAATTTTTTTAAGTGCAAATTGAAATCAATCCAACCACAGAGGCAGGTTCGGAGAATTGATCTAGTTTACCGACAGACCAAAAACCGAAAACGGGACTGCGGCTAGAATCTACAGTGCGGTAAAAAAATACACCCTTCCACTAGGAAAATATGCCACGATTTTTCTAGCAAAAGCATATAGGCAATATTGCATAATGTAAGTGAAATCAATCAGAGGGTTTATGAAAATAAGCGAATCTACATTCTAACAGACAGCCAGGAAATAATGAGGGCTCCAATGAAGCGTAAGATACAATCAAGATTGGTTTAGGAATATATTCGAGAACTGAATAGTTTACTGTGGGTAGTCGGGTGTTCGGTAATCGAAGGAAACGAAAAAATCAATTAATTAGCAAAAAAGGGATCATCGGTTTCATATATTGGTTCAGAACCTTTTCTAGGAATGTCTACAAACACGGCAAGTAACCAGGTAAGGAGTTAGGTCAAAGAGACACACAAAAAAAAAACTGAAACAATACATGAGGCAAATTCATGAAAAGACCTTTAGTGAGGGTACATCAAAGAAGAAGACTGAAGAACTACTGCAACTCAGTAGGAATCACCTTCGCACACTAACGGGGCTCTGGAGATACCAACTGCAGACTGTATAATAGGATGACAGAGAATGCAAAAAATCAGGCAATGTTTAGCAAGCCGGAAGTGAACCAAGAGGATTACTTCGATGAATCACCCTGAGATCTGTGTGGATCAGTGCAGGATACTGGATGGGCTGATATAATTTAAATGTACGAAGATATTTGTAGAATTAGAATATATGTTTATTGACATGTAATTTAAAGCGTTTACTTTGTTAACTTTAATACAAATATTACTTTGAGCAAAACATATTTGATATTTGGATCACTAGGCAGGATTTAACATATTTTACTGCGTTTTCTGCAATATAAATTTTCTTATGAGTATTTAAACAAAATTTCAAAATTGTTTAATCGTAGAACTCATTTTACCTATCTCTTCTTTTGGCATTTTTAAGACGTTACTACACAGATCACATTTATTTTCATTAACCATACAGAATTATCTATCTTCAACAATTCAGAACAAGCTAAAGTCTTGACAGCGCTTTGATATATAGATACATAGATATATAGGTACAGTTTATAATGCTTCTGCACTCAAAAGTATTTGCCACAACATTGTTATATAGGTTTACTGAGATGCATTAGAAACTAGAATATTGTTTTGTTCTTAGAATCACAGGGTCATTGAACTCATCCTTAACCGACATACAACCAAATTAGTTATGCATCAATTTTAAACAACTTTTTTCATTATCATTTCGTCTAAATATCCCAATTTCGATATAAAAATTATGATTACTGAATAACTAATTGCATGAATACAAAAATAATCAATAAACAAGGTCGAAGGATACTAATAAATTTTAAAAAAAGTGTCCAAACATGGATATCTTTAGAAGATCACTTCTTTAACAAAAAGTTCTTTTATCTTTATGTGCTAACTACTCTAACTGAAGATAAGCAATTATTTTTAAGCTATTTTAAGAGAATTTGCTATATACACATATATTCTCTCGCCTTTTCAGTTACTATAATCCATTACTCCTCACATTATGATACAAATCTATAATTGTTACTCAAATTGTATTCAATGTACTTACTCCCGTAAACTTATCACATTTTGCATTGGGATTATAACATAAGTATCTACTAAAAAAGATTATGTATATACGCAAACACACAGTTTGCAAAGGAAATAATTGAATATTAAAAATTGCCAAATATTGTATTGAAATCTAATATTAGTAATACAGTTGGAAGCTGTCAGAATAAAGGAAAAAAATGTTACATTACCATTGATTTCCAACATAAAAGTTTTTGAAAATACGCGTTGCAAACCAAATGTAAGTTCAAACACACTTTAGATTTAAAGAAATGTATTGAGTTTTACTTCACATATCTAAGCTTTACTTTGAAATAAACTGCAATTGCTTGGAAATCATTAAAATGTCACATATGAAATTTATTCTCATTGACATAATATATCAAGCAAATGTCAAAATCCATTGCCATCTTTGAGTAAGTTCAATTCCAACGTCTGCTCATTATAAGTACAAAAATTACAATAGCTGTTTTTTTACTAAAATAAATAAATAATATGGTGAGATAAAAGATATATATGTAAATGCAAACATGTAATACCTAATGCTTCTTTTTACCACAGATAAAAATTTGAATTTGAAAAGATGATGTGACAAGATCATGTTATCGAATTATTGACAATCAAAATTTTTATGCGTCATGTCAATTTTATTAATTTTTTGTTTTTAATGGCAGGTTTGGTATTAATTTTGGATTTATCACGAATAAAACGTAAAAAGATTACAAAAACTAAGTACTCACGCTTTTGTTAGATCAAAGAGTCTTCCGTTTGTCTTGTCGTTGAATTTTTGGGCAGCTGCGGTAAATGTAGGTTCATTGTTCTCTTCATTGTAATATACTCCCAATATTAGCCCTTTCTGTAAGGAAAAAGTATTTATTTATAGTTTTATATACTACTGTTATAGCAATCAATAAATTACCTTGTCCGCTATGGCACCAGCACTAGCTCCAGCTTCTGGCTGGGCGCCATTAGTATAAGGGCGAAAATTGTAATTAGATACTGCCAGACGAGCTACACCATACCGCCGTAACACTGGTAGAAAAACCAACATTTTGATTAAAAGAAGTCATTACACATTTTACAGAAAATAATTTGGACTACATTAAGAGCAACACAAAACAGATTTTAAAAATAAATAAATAGCGTTACAAACTAATCCGTGGTTACGGAGCAGTCATTTGGATTTACCAAGGCCAATTTTGATATTTGTTTGTTGTTTATCATTTTAATAATAACTTATTCCAAGCGTGGCTATTTATATCAAAATGTTGACAACGTTGACATGTTTTCCGCATGGTTATTTATGTGTATATAAAAAGAATATACCCTCGATATTAATATAGTAGCCGCAGGTACAAAATTTACACCTACTTTTGGTTCATGACCTTAGGGAAAGAAAAAGGAAAAAATTGCATTGAATAGAAGAGACGTAAGGAGTAGATAGGAATATTCTGCGTATTCCTATATATTTACGTCAAAATGACAAGCTGATATTTTAGCCCTTTAAGTATATTTCCAACATAGAGTTGGAAATGCCTTAATAATAGCGGATTCAAAAAGTGCTTTATTTGTTCTTCAACATAAGACTGTTTTTAATCACAACTTCGTTTGGGACATATCCTTGAGAAGCTTTATCCGTTGAAAATGGCAAACATCTTTATTACCTTATTAAGTTTATTTGGATTTATAGTTAGATTAGATTACATCATTACATGGTAAAGAAATTATAGATGAATTAGCAAGAATAAATAGAAATCCGATCGTTTCTACTTTAAAATTATGTTATGGCATGGAATTTATTCAGGATTGGCGGAGATAATGGTATTAAAATTAAGGAGCAAAATTATTTCCATATACAAAATAATATTAATGTCAAAACTTCGTATCATAATTTTCCTTGGATATCGAAAACATTTATAGTTACGTTTAATAGATTACGAATAGGTCATTGTGCTGTGGAATCTCATGTATAGGTACAGAATTGGTGTTGTTGAGTCCCTTCTATGTTAGCTCTATCAAGAAATGAGTGATATTACGTAATCATAAACTATTTCAATATAGGAAATATGAATTGGAAAGAAGAAATTTATTTATTGAATTGATTGAAAATTATTATTTTCCTCCTGATAATCTCATATCTTTGGTTGCTTCCAATATAGCTTCAAAATGTGTATGCTCCTTTACATAATTGTATCTCATGCTAATATTGAAGTATGAGTTATATAACTTGGTGAGTATCGAATAATATACATATATTCTGCATCTGGTTTAAGAAAAGTACTGAAGCTTTTCAGCGAGTGATACAAACCAGTTCTTTCCTTAAGAAGAAGAAAAAGAAGAATGCTGCTGCATTGGTAAGTAAGTAAAACCTGAAAATTAATAGAATATTGCAAAATCGCAAAAACTTTTTTTTCAGAAAGTGACTTCAGTAATTGAGTTATGGCTTTTAACCATACTCATGCAATAATAATTTTTTCATTTGGACCTGGATTTTATTAATTGGGAATGAAATATGGACTGTGCGATGTCATACCTAAATTAAAATTAAAAAGCCAAAAATTATTTTAACGTGGTTATTTGAAGTTAATGATGTGAAGCCTGATATCATGTAGTTTGTGTATTATTTTTGCTTTTTATTATTATTACACTATATTTTACACACAATACATTTTGTAATAATGCAACCATATGTATTTTTCGTCTTATGTGTTTATGTTACGAAAACTTCTTTCAATTGTATTAGTATTTGTTATAGATAATGTATTTCAATATAAATATAGAGATATATAACTAGCAGCTGGTTGAAGTTTCATTTATTGATAAAAGTTAAATCAACAAAGTCGTTAAATTTTGAATTTAAATATAGCAAATAGGTTGGCGGCACTTCATAGTGAAATTATTTGGTACATGCGCAATGTGGTAACTTGAAGGTGCACTTTTTCAATTGTCAAAGATGTCAAAGTGTGTAGGTTATATTATTATAACTGATACATAAAATTTCATTCAATACATACATATGCCTTTACACAAATAAATACTGCTTTGTAAATATGGCAAATGTTAGTGGAAACTTGACTGTATCACAGATACTGAAAACAAAAAGCGAATTTGAGGATGAACCCAAAAAGAAGTCTCGGGAAGATTGGAGAAAAGCAAAAGAATTAGAAGAAGCGAGAAAGGCTGGTACTGCACCAGCAGCTGTCGATGAGGAAGGAAAGGACATCAATCCCCATATTCCACAATATATTGCAACAGCACCATGGTATTATGGTACAGCCGGTCCTACTTTAAAACATCAGCGACCTCAAGAGGAGAAAGAAAAACAATACTCTGGTCTAAGTGAATGGTATAAAAGAGGTGTCGATGTAGTAAGTACAATATACTAAGGTATGAAGTATGTTAAGTACAATGAATGTTTTTTAGTCTAAAGTAATTACGAAATATCGAAAAGGTGCTTGTGAAAATTGTGGTGCGCTGACACATAAGAAAAAAGATTGTATGGATCGGCCAAGGAAGGTCGGCGCAAAGTATTCTGGCGCTAATATTGCACCTGATGAATATATTCAAAGCAAACTAAACTTAAGTTATGATGGAAAAAGAGATAGATGGAGCGGCTATGATCCTACTGAACACAGGGCAATTGTTGAAGAATATCAGAAAGTTGAGGAAGCAAAAAGGCAACTAAGAGCAGATAAGTTGGACGCTGAAGAAAACCAGGATGATGAGGATGAAGATAAAGATGAAGACAAATATGTTGATGAGGTTGATATGCCAGGAACTAAAGTGGATAGTAAACAACGTATTACTGTTAGGAACTTGAGAATCCGTGAAGATACTGCTAAATATTTAAGAAACTTAGATCCGAATTCGGCATATTATGATCCGAAGACAAGATCTATGAGAGAAAACCCAAATCCGGAACTTGGAGATACGTAAGTATTTTTTATATGCAAGAAAAATCTGTACCTATTATGAATTGTATTTACAGATATGCTGGGGAAAACTTTGTGCGATTTACAGGGGATACCAGAAAACATGCTTCGGCTCAATTATTTGCTTGGGAAGCTTATGAAAAAGGAGTGGATGTCCACCTTTTAGCTGAACCTACAAAACTGGAAATGCTTCAACAAGAATATGACAGCAAAAAAGATCAGTTTAAATCACAGGTACAAAAAAGTGTATTGGAAAAGTATGGTGGTGAAGAACACTTGCAAGTTCCACCAAAGTCCCTTCTTTTGGCCCAATCTGAAGACTATGCGGAATATTCGAGATCTGGAAAGGTTTTAAAAGGTCAAGAGAAAGAAATAATACGTTCCAAATATGAAGAAGATGTGTATATAAATAACCATACAACTGTTTGGGGATCTTATTGGAGTGGTGGACAATGGGGTTACAAATGCTGTCACTCATTCATTAAAGTATGTATTAGAATGATGAAATCTATCAATTAAATTAATGTGAATACTTTATGTTTAGAATTCATACTGTCTTGGAGAAGCAGGTCTCAAAATATCAAACAATTCTGATAAAACAGCGCCACCTGTTGTGGGAGAGGCTACGAGTAGCAATGAAAAAGATGTGGATTCCAGTTCAAGTAATTCTAGTGATAATGAGGAAGTAAACAAGAATAAAAACAAAAAGAAGAAGAAGAAGAAACGTAAAGAAAAGAAAAAGGCGAAAAAGGAAGAAGATAAACTGCAAAAGGCTTTGGCTGCTGAAGAAGAACACCAAGAAAAAGCAAAATATTTGTTGTCAATAGATGAAAGAAAACGACCTTATAACAGCATGTATGAAGTAAAGAAGCCAAGTGAAGAGGAGATAGAAGCATACTACTTGAAAAGAAGAAGGGAAGAAGATCCAATGAATCAGTTTATGTAATGATAATAAAATTTATTGTTATTTTTTTGTACAAAATATATTAATTTATAAACAATGCTAAAAATGCTTGCTTTAAAAATGTCTAAATAATTGTAGTTATTCTTAATAGTACTCCAGTAGCAACCATCTTTCCTGCTAAGAAAGCTGTATTTCTTGCATCATGCAGGCCACAATGTTCAGTCCCTACAAAGGAGAGTCCCATTTCCTCCAAAACATATTTTAAACCTTTCGGCTTCTTGTTAAAGAATTCCTTAAAAGTTTTTTATTTATTGTAAAGTTGATAGTAAGTTACCAAATATAAATTCAGCAATGTATCTTACTTTATACAATGCTCGAAGGTCTATCCATTTATTAAATATTGTTGGTTTAATTATGTTCTTACGTCTACATTCATTATACAAGCAAACTTTTAAGTCCCAATCGGACCAAGTCATCAATGCACACTTTTTCTTTCTTCTATCAATGCAACTTACATCAAATGTTAATTCATATTTATTTGTTAATTCTTGTACCCATTTTGAAAATAACATTAAACTAGTTTGTAAAGGAACTCCTCTTTCTACTTGATTCTGTGTTATACCTGTTTAGGAACACACAGTATATTATAACATTTCTATTCTGATGTTATCATTTCATACCTGTGAAATTTGTGCAAAATTCACTTAATTTTGGATGCTCCATTGGCATTACATATTGTTGAAATTCTGTTAGTATTTTTTGTTGCTGAACACTGTAAAAAACAGCCGGAAATTCTATAATTTCCGGCATGCCTTTATCGCAGTCTTGCGGACGCCAACAAGTAGCTTCAAAATCCAAAACGATAAAAAAATCGAAAACTTGCACATTGTGTATGTGCGCCTCTTGTTTATTTACAGGAATTATTTCACTTAAGCCTAGTTGACGCCCCAACATTTGGGTATTCATTTTATTTTTTTTAATATATTAATTTTATAAGCAACGGTCACTACAATTCATCTAAACAGATAAAAACAAAATATCACCACTCTTCGTTCTTTCGTTTTCATAAAATTAAAAATCCAGGTTGTGCATAATACTAAAAACTAAATCACTAAGATAAGCGTTATTAAATGATATTATAAAATTATAAATATAATTTTGTTTGAATAAGAATGCTTTGTTAACATTTCACATGCCGGATATCTGTACAGTTATAATTTAAATCTTATTAATGTGCATAGTGAAAAATGAGAAAATTGGCAGCCTTTGTTTATTATAATTTCTCATAACCTCCAATTGTCAACTTCGTTTTCAAAATCGGGTTTTATGTTTATTTCAAAAAAATGTCTGCGGAAGAGGAGAAAATCGAAAAATTACAAGAAGAAGTGAATGGACTAAGGGAGGAGCTACACAAAAAGGAAAAGGAACTGTATGATCTAAAATTTAAAAAGGTTACTTTGAGCTTATGAAGAATTACTTTTTCATCATTAAATTGCTTTAGTACCAGGATAACAAGTACTGCACTGGATTGACTTCTGCTGAAACTATCAGATATAGCCGACAAATGTTAATTCCTCAGATCAGCACCAATGGGCAGATAGCATTAAAGAGAAGTAAAGTATTAGTAGTAGGTATGGGAGGTCTAGGATGTCCTTGCACATTATATTTGGCTGCTGCTGGTGTGGGCGAAATAACAATAATTGATTATGATGAAGTTGAACTAACAAACCTTCATCGTCAGATTTTACATGGTGAAAACAAAATAGGCATACCAAAAATATTAAGCGCGTACAACGGATTAAAAAGGTAACAATATTTCTATAATCACTTTGAAGTAAATTGAGGTTTATGGGACTCAGATAATTCTGAAAACTGATACATCAATTGCAGTTGATATAACTACTTTATAATTCTTCGTAATTTATAGGTTAGGAAATGGTTATGAAGGGGTGGGTAAGTAATGAGTGGTAATGTGAATAAGGAAAGAAAAGTTCCGAAGTTGTGTAAATATATTCTCGAAGTAATTTTTTTAAAAAATTATTAACCCCATAAACATCAGTTATATTTTTTAACCTTTTCCTAATTTAGTTTCAATTTCAGCATAAACAGTGATGTTAAAATCATTCCTATCCATACACACGCGAACAGTAATACTTTAACGGAATTGTTCAAGAATAAAGCCTTTGATGTTGTCATTGATGGAAGTGACAATGTTGCAACGCGATATTTATTAAATGATATTTGTGTTTTAAATAACGTCCCTCTGGTATCTGGTAGTGCATTACAAATGGAAGGTCAATTAACAGTTTACAACTACAATAATGGACCTTGCTATAGATGTCTATTTCCTGTACCACCACCTGTGGAAACAGTGACTAGTTGTGGAGATGGTGGCGTCCTTGGCCCTGGTATCCATCATTAATGCAACTTATTACATGACACCTTTATATTTTTTCCAATTATAGTTCCAGGCATTATTGGCACTCTTCAAGCGCTGGAAGCAATCAAAATATTAACGAAGCAAACCGGAGTACTTTCAAGTAGACTATTAACTTTTGATGCTTGTGAATCGGTTTTTAGAAACGTGAAATTACGAACAAGAAACACTAGATGTACGGTATGTGGTAATGAACCTACTATTACAAGTTTAATTGATTATGAAGAGTTTTGTGGTGCTAGCGCACATGATAAGGTAAGATAAAAAAAAATGTATGGGTGTTTGAAGTTAATAACATAGTTAAAACTCTAATGGTATCATTTAGACAATTGATATTGATATACTGAAAAAAGACAATCATGTGAGTGTACAAGAATTGAATTCGAAACCTGAAACTATGCTAATAGATGTCCGTCCATGTTTGGAATTTGCAATGTGCAATCTTGATAGCTCCTATAATTTTCCTTACGCATACTTAAAGAAAGGAAAAGACATCGAAAAGTTAAGGAAAAAACTAGAAGACTATTCAACGAATGGAAATGAAGGTTAGTGTAACATTTTTTATGAGTGGTTGCGTTACCTGCTGGGGATGTTTTAATTTAAACCTTATAAAACAATTTATTTCTTAGTTTTACAACTACTGACGCAGCTACTACCGGTCTTGAAGTAATATAAATAATAATAATAAAAAAATTACATACGAGTCATCACATGTACAATATGGCTAAGGCTATATCTGATGATAATTTGTTTTATAAAAGTGTTTTCTCACAATTATAGGGTATAATTAGTTATTCTTTTAGTCTTGGTCATATGTCGACGGGGAAATGACTCTCAAAGGGCAGTACTTGAACTACAACAAATGTTTTCGGATTTACCATTAAAATTTTTGAATGTCGATGGTGGATTATATGGGTATTCGAAACACGTGGACCCCAGTTTTCCTGTTTATTAGTAGTGGACTAATTTGTAATTTAGCATAGAGACGGACATGTTCTTTATGTAATTACAATACTCAAAATATATGTTATTATATTCTCCTCAGTTTTATTTATCAGACCAAAAATTGCGAAATACTGTATTTTATAAAAACAACAAATGCCGATCTTTTGAAAATTGTAATTTCGTCCGATTTTGGAAATTGCTTCTTTCAAAGAAATTGTAATAAGAAATGGCTAAAATCTACGATATATAGGATATATCAAAAGTGTATAGCTTCTCTCGCAGAGATCAATATTTAAATACTAGTGATGATAAAACTGTTTACGTTAGCAGCTACCTGCTTCTGCTACTTTTGGTTAGTAGTTTAAAAAAGCTGCTACTTTTTGTAGCAGTTTTCCTTAAATAGCGGTATACGTTAAACAGATAAACTGTTTCTACAACTTTGCACATCGCCCCAAAGTGTCTTTTGTTACCGCTATTCATTCATTATTTATATGTATTTATATTTCGGACGACTCTATTTAATTCAGTAACTAGTGGAGATACATATATCTACATAGTACATACGTATGTGAACAGCTTTTATACATAATATACCTAGCTATTGTATATATTTTCGTAACTTATTATGATCTACTAAAATAAATAATTGATGAATAAATGAAGAAGTATAGTTTCTTGAACAGAAAAGTATAATTTTATACCAATTATAAAACGGTGATAACAAGTAACAATAATAACTTATAATAGGTTCTGAGGGGTTATGTGTTTTATAATGATCGAGTTTCTATAATGACATGTGTTTGCATCGGTATTTCTTAACCAAAATCGATATAAAAACTAGGAAAACTAAACAGCGAAACTTACATTGGGTGTGGTTGTTACACAAAATAACTATTATTCCTTGGAATTTGGAATAACATTGTCTCCACCTGGGCTTGACAAAAACTATATTTCTATGTAGTTGTTAGAGAATTCTATTTATTTTTTATTCTCTTATTTACTTAAACGGCTGCGATGTTCGTATATTCGTTATTTCTAAAAAAAAATTACCGCATACGCTTGTCATTTATTTAACACATCACTAATATAAAAGTATTCTTTACATTTTTCTACAGTAAAAACATATGATACATAGATAGTGCCACAAAATGAACATGAACTGTTTCTTACAATAACATGTTTCCTGTGTTTATAATATCAAATAAATATAGCCTTTATGTATTTTTCTGTGTTTCTTGTATTATTATCACCACCTAAATTCATATAAATAACAACAATATACACAAATTATTGTTAGTCTTTCATTTACAAGTTACCATCAAAGGTTACTACTAGAATAAAATACAACCAACATATATTGCAATAGTTTAGTGCCAATTACATATTATAATATAAATGTGATTTTAACAATATAAGAGAAGCTGTTCAAATCTATTTGACAAAAACTTACTAAATTCTCCAATTTAATAATCACATGAAAATAATGCTTTTTATTACATAAGCACTGAAGTTACAACTATAAAAAACAACAAATTAATAAATTATCGAAAAATTATAAATCAATTTACTCATTTAAATTAATATTACCTCTATTGTGTTGTAAAAAAATAATTAATTTAATCATTGAAAAAAAAATAATCCCTTCTGGGCTACGCGCCTCCCAAAGTCATCAAGACGATCTAAACACCCCCATGCGACAAAATTTGCACGCGACTCCGATTCAAACAGACGCACGATACTCCCTTTACACAACATATTTAGAAACAATTACAGAAGCAGGTTGTAATAGCTGCTAACATAAAGAAGCAGTTTTATACATCACTACATTTTATACACTGCTTTACTGCTATATATACTGTTACGAATATACATGTATGTTTTGCAACATTCGCACTTGTCTACTATATCAGAGAACTGCTACAAAAAGTAGCAGCTTTTTTTGATATTGAATAGCTGCTACAAACTGCGAACGGTTGTTAGCTGCTACAAAATAGCAGTTTGCTTCGTGGTAGCAACCCATCATTATTAAATACCACGTTGATACTTTAGTTGACCTTAGAAATAGGTACTTTTTTTAACACTTGTGATCATAATTGTGATTTTAATTAATATCGCAGCAGAAATCATTGTCTCAACCAAGAGCCACTTTTTTGTAATACTAACGGGATAAAAATAAGATCAATACAACCTTATTTAATTAACACCTACTTATAAAATATAATTAAATAAGTTTTTTGTTAATGTTACTATTAATATCCAGCGACATATATGACAAATATTTTGTTGAATACGTATTATTATTCTTGTTGAGAAGTTTATTAACCGATGCAACTTGTATCCAAATATTATCATTTATAAAAAACGATAGATACTTAATATTACCGCATTCTTTGCACCTATTTTTTGTTTTTAAGATAAATATATTTATCGTTTACAAAGTGTTATCCTATCCAAAAAACAATTGTGTGATTATCGGTTAGAGGTTCCTTATTTTTCCGAGAACTTTAGACGGCATTATAATGAGTCTTTTTGCATCATTATTATTACTATTTCTATTTCAATATAATAATAAAATAACCTGCATTCGTTTCACCCCTAAAGTCAACGTGATCAGCATTTTTAAAACTTACTATATGTTGCAAGACACCTTACCACAAACTTCACTGTATTGGATGCACGTTTCAACGGCAAAGCTATCATCATCAGCAGTAAAACTGAACTGAAGTCATGATTTTAAGTCTTGACGTCGATATTAAAATACTAAAATCACCTCAAGTTTTTAAATCACCGACCATTTAGCTGCTGAAATAAAATATTGCTTTTTAAACGTCAATAATTTGTTAACATAAAATTTTTTAAACGATATTTTTTTATTATGAAATGTAAATTGTAAAATATTAGTGTATATAATATGTATAACAATTCTAAAATACATTATTTAAAATGAACAAACATGCACAAAAATAGGAAAACCAAACGAGCAATAAATATTTAAAAAAATATCGTGTTACGTAAACAAAGAACAAGCACCGAGATTATACCACCAACACTTTGGTAAAGTCATTCGTAAAATTTCCATTACAAACAAAAAAGGAACTTTAATCATCTTGTTTTAAATGTAAACCGAGACTGCTAGGAATATGTACCACACCATTTCTTCTTTTATTTACACTGTCCAGTACAGAGTTTCCGTACTTTACGGTTGTAGACATAGCCCCGAACATTTTATCCATTAACCTTTGGGAAGGTGATTTGTCTAGAGATTTCGTTCGGTGAGGTGACGGATTTACTTTTAGGAATTTGATTAAAATTTTGTTGAAATTCTCTGGATCTTCTTGGTGAGGATAATGACTTGTATTTTCTACTATTTTTACGAGGAACTTTTTACAGTATTCAGTTGATTTAACGATGCCCTCCAAGTTGACAATACGATCTTTATTCCCAGTTATTATCAAAGTCGGAACCGTTATTGGAGTATCTTTCATGTCGATCCTGTGAAAGGGCAAATTTCTGAAATAATTCAAAGGCCCCGACCAATCTTCGTTTCTGGAAAACGTATATTTATACGCCTCCAAAATTTCTTTATCCTGTCCATTCTTTTCTTGTAGATGCGAATGATATTGTTTGATGATATTCAAGTCCTCTTTCATGGCGTCTATTTCGGGCAATCCTGGAAATTGCACGAACTTTATCCAGTTCTTACTGTGAATACCGCTTGACGGTAACGAATCCCAATAAACGTTAGGATGAGGACAGGAAACTGCAACGAATTTTTCGATCAATTTCGGGTTCTCTTCCGCCAAGAACCATCCTAGGAGGGCACCCACGTCGTGACCTACTAATATACATTTAGACACACCCACTGCCAAGATGAATTGTTTCAACTCTTCTAATACTATCTCTAGATTATAACTTCGCTGCCCAGTCGGTTTATCTGAATCCCCGAAACCTTTCAGATCCAATGTTATTACGCGGAAATATTCTGCGAAAAATGGTATTTGATATCGCCATGTTATCCAACAGTCTGGAAAACCGTGCAGTAGGAGCATGGGCGGTTTGTCTTTGAATCCCGACTCCACGTAATGGAATTTAACTTTCTGAAAATAATAAAAAAAAAACAAAAATTAACAAATAAAGAACGCACCAACAATTTATTTATTGGATTTTGTATAAATACTGAGATGTGAAAATAAATGCTGTTACCGGAGTATGTTTGCCCTATAAAGTGTCTTAATAAGCATCTTTAAAATAAAGCTTCTTCATTTAATACCAGAAATCAAGTGATTAGAGATAGAGGCAACCCAAGTGGCCGTCTATTATCGTAGTCACTAAATTGTTATTTCTATTGAACCACTATACTATTATTAATGTGGGATTCTTTGCATATCTGTAACGTCTGTAAGATTATACGTAGGGCTATAAACATGTATTACGCATGATGCTTACAGACTTACAGATAACCTTACAGACGCTACAGATATGCAAAAAATCTCACCGTTAGTAACGTATGGTTTTATAAATTTCTGTTCTGATGTAGCAACCTTGATCATGTCCTATACAAGTGTGAATGGCTTGAAGAAGCCTTACAGCATGTGTCATTTACTTGGAGACTGGAACCTAGTTGCTCTACTATAGTAAAAGTGTGTCAAAAAACAATCAATAGTGACATATTATATTGAGTTCTCTATCAGACATAGACGAAAGAGTTTAACAAATACGGCCGCGACAGATATTTGTCTTCCATTGAATTTGCAGTCTCCAGATACATACAAATACATATGCTCTAAGGAAGCAGGGGCGGCTGGTGCATACCTACGTCACTGAGATGACTACGACAATGATCGCAGTTCTTCGTATGCTGTCGTGCGATATATGCCATGTTACGAAGTTAAACGAAGAACTTAGATCATTGTCATAGCCTCCTCGGTTACATAGGCATCAGCCGCCACTGGCCAGAAGTAGTTTTAGGATGCGGTTTTAACACTGAAAGCATTTAGTGTGGACAATGACCGCGGAAGTCTATTCTATGTGCTAGACTTATTATAGTAATATTTTATTTGTATGTTTGTTTCAATTGCGATTAACGTAACGAAAAATTGTAACTTTCTCATAAGTTCTTAAACTGCTGATCACTGGTAGCCTTAAATTTACACTTAATTATTGGTTACTTTAAAGATATGCATCTTCACTCTATTTTATATATATTGTCTTGGCAATAGCGGTATTTATTATTAAAAAAAAATATATAAATAGAGTAAATTATATAGAAAAAAAACTGGCAAATTGAATATACAAAAATATGCATCTTTAAATGAACCCATTTTTAAATGGCCGATGTAAGATTGATTTTTATTTATAGATACTTAATACAAATTTTCATATTGCTTGTGTGACTATTAGAGGAAAAAAAGTATCAAAGAAAATAATAATATAAAAGAAATTTTACCTTTAATTTAACATATTTGCGATGTCCTAAGGACGTGTCTACAAGACAACTAGGTGGATTGTCTCTGGTTTGTATTTGAAAATAATTCTTCCTGTTGAATATCCATTTCACGAATATTTTCAATGAAACACACGTGGCCAGAAGTACCGATAACAAACGTACGTTCAAATAATACCAGAAACTAGTGGTCGTTATGTTTGCACCACGGCTTTCCATCTCAGGAGTGTCCTTACAAAGTCACTACAATAAACTGACCTGTGTGGTGTTTGCTAACGGAACGTGGATCTGCATCTGTGTGACTGTGTGTACACAAACTAACTAAAGGTCATTGATAAGTCTAGCAAAAAGGATCGTTTTTTAGGACCCTATTCAGCGGATGTATAGTGATTTCTTTCAACCATCACATTAGGACAATACAATTTAGATATTGAAAAAGTAAGTATGTTTATGGAATACACGTCAGGTACTTACTAACTTCCAACTACACTATAGACAAATATTTCGATTATACGTTTGTTATGCACTTACATTGATAAGACGTACATTTATAGTGTCTGATAATTGACTGAGGTCAATAAGATCCTCAACACGTATGTGTGCATGTAACGTAACATTATTCATTTTTTCAATACTCCAAAATTCTAGGTTTTTATTTACTCACACGAATTCATAGTTCAAAGTAACTATCAAAGTATCTGAGTCACTAATGATAATGAGTGAGATAATGATTCGTGGTACTTATTTGATGATCTTAAGTATGTCCCCACACAATTAAATAAAAAAGTATACCTAATATTGTTTATGCGTCACAAATAGTGATTACGATTATAATTCGTAATATTTTAGTATAAATGTAAACAATATTTAATTAAATATAAATTATTTTCCCTATAATTAGTATGTGCTATATCAGTGTTAATACACAACCGCTATTTGATGTAGGTAGCGTGGCCGAGCGGTCTAAGGCGCTGGTTTAAGGCACCAGTCTCTTCGGAGGCGTGGGTTCGAATCCCACCGCTGCCAATTTTTTTTTATTGTATAAATACATAGCCTACAAAAGTCAAAGTACTTTATTTTTATAATTGAATAATGAATGATTTAAAATGTTAATATCAAAATATTTATATAACTAATTTTGTTGTAACATGAAAAGTGGTTTAATTAAATTTTATGTTTTTATACCGTGTTTACTTAATAAAAAGTTATCGTTAACCCTTTACGACCGCTTTTTTTATCTCAATGCGTGAAATAATATATCTCCTGATATCATCTCGGGTTTGATTACCGGGGTTAATGGTTTATATTTTATTTGATATTGACTTAATATTTTGGACGCAGTATAAACGCATGATAAAAATCTGATTATGCAACTAAACACTTATTAATATAAGAGAATTCACCATGATTTTTTTTCCGTATTGTAATACGTAAAATACTTCGCAAAAATTTAAAAACTTGATGTGAGAGGAAAGAAAATGTTTATGAAGAAACCGTAGATTGCCTCGTAGCAAAAAAAGAGAAGATATTTCAGCTATTTGGGGACGAATAAAGAAACTTTTTTGGCCTAAATTTAGTGGGAAAGATTCTTTGCATTTCTATAACCCGCACCGTACACTCCCATTGCTTCTTTATGTTTTGGAAATGTTTTTCCAGCTTCTGTACACAGTAGTGCGTTGTTTGTGAGTGAAACAGAGAATTTATTCTTGCTGCTGGGTTCCAATCTCCTTAATTCTTTTAATAGCATATACTACAGATGAAACTTTACACATGAGTAAGCTTGGATTGGAAAAGGAATCTGAATGTAGATTTTGTGGGGAACAGGATGAAACACCCATCCATCCCCTCTCAAACTGCGTAGCACAATGCAACTCGAGGGCGTTGCACCTGGGAGCATGTGAAATGGAAGAGGGAGACTTACCTAGACTGGGGCCCTCTGATATCCTACACTTTCTGAAAGGAATAGGATTGGAAGGCCAGCTGTAAAGCAGCAAGAATAGGGGGCACAACAGATCTTTTAGGTCGCAGTGTAACATCACCCTTCCATTTATATACACACATAAGATATATTAACAAAGTTATTTAATCTAATGTGGAATATTCTACAAATATCTGAAGATTAGCAAGTTCTCATCATTACACTGACCTATAAAAAGAAAGATTTGTTTGTTGTGGGGACCGTCTGTTCGGAAGTCTCCGAAACATTGTAGCCTCTTGCCTTTTTATATTTGTTCTCCCATTTCTTTTACTCAGTAAATTATATCAGCGATTACAGTATTCTAGTACCCTGTACTAATCTGTATAGGTTTCTGTCTCTGGGTTGATTCATGGCTTGCGAAAAAATACCTGTTCTTTGCGTTCAGAGACTCGCATTTATTCATCAGAAGGTGGTAAGCGTTCTCTGTCATCCCATTGCAGTCTGCATTTGGTATTTACAGTGTTCATCCCAAATTTTTGTCCTTTCAGTGCGCAGTGCCCTGAAGATGATTTTCTACCAAGCTGCAGTAGTTCTTCAGTCTTCTTCTTTGACGGTCCTTTAATAACGGTCCTTCTTTGTGTTTTTCTTAAAAGGAAGGATACTGACAACTGGTACAGACAATGGTAATTCCAAACCTAAATGATGAGAACCTAAAAAAAGGTTATAGCCAAATTGAAAGAATGGTGAACGATTATTCTATTATTACAGTCATTTGATTATGCCCACCACTACTTATAGATGATTTTAGTTTTTAAACCAGGGGTCCACAAATATGTCTTGCAGCGAGGACCAAAGTTGATAAAGGGTAGAAAATAGCACTTAGATGCGAAATAAATATTTCAAAAGGAATACGTTTATACTTAAAGGTGGAAAACGTTTTGATTGTGTGTTATACAATACATTTGCTTTTTTGGCTGATGTGTTTATCATATTTCGGTAGATGATTTAATTGATCAGTTTATATATACAAAGCTATATGCAATAGACACGTTTCGCCATCCAAAATTTGCATTTCTACAACTATTCAAACATACAAAATTACACATGGTTTCGAATCTCGTTATGGTAGATATGTGCCCACTAAGGAACGCCATTTTCATTATAAAATAAAATCGAATGGCATATAAATTTAGCGGGGTGCCTGAAGTATGATTGTCGCAGATGTGTAACGTGGGGTGAAAGACATCATGCCGGGGATACGATGCGATGAAACCCTCCCTTTTGGCGGCCAATCACGCATCAGGCCCGCCCTTGACTTCGCAAGGGCCCTTTTCAATTTATTGAATGCCTGATATACATACGGCAGACACATGCCGCGGTAGATCCGGCAAAAAAAAAACCGTTGACTTACATAATGCATTTCTATTCAATATAATATTAAATATATATTTGATTTCAAGTAGAATGTAATAGCTTATGATTCCTACAACCGTTCAAGCTTTTAATTTTGAAAATAAAAATCATAGCTTTGCGTAACTAATCCTACTTTCTGAGGGAGAAAAAAACCTTTTCAAAAACGATATTTTATTATTAAGTTTTTGCCTATAGTCGAAGTTCCTTTACAGAACTTATCATTTTTTGCGCAAATCCGTAACAACATTTAGTTTGTTTTAGGTTAATAAATAAATTATGTCTTGGTATACACGATACATTACCGTATATAATAGTATAATTATTAGATAACTTATCTATTGTTTAACAAAATCAAAGGGTGAGAGCCAAATTTGGCTTGAGAGAAATATTATCAGCTCCTATTATACAGCTTATCTCCCAGTTGAGTTGCATAACTTCATAGGGTTATTCCTCTTGTATCAAAATTAGCAAAACACTTCCAGTCAGCATAGCTCCAATTCTCAATCGTTTTCGCGATATCGGTGGTCGAAAGCGCTGAAAGTCACTGGTTACAGTAACTAATTTAGATGAATCATGGACGCATTTGGCTCGAATTTCGGCATGAAATAGTTGCTAAGGAACGATTAACTTAAATTACAGTCTTACTTCTACAATAATAAGCAGAAATAGTTAAGTTTTAATGATTTTAATAAACAAATAATGCCGTAAACATTTAAAGCGTCTCAAAATGGCGACCGTGGACTGTCAAGGAGTGAGTCAAAGAGCACAGTTGTGTGCTCTTTGACTTAGTCCTCCTATCCAGGTGACATTTTCCATGTTTCCACGAAGTTCCTGAAATGGCCGATGGATTTTACCTACCAGTTCTTCTTTGGTAGCCGGCTTCTCATGTCCATAAACGATGGTCTTAACATTGCCCCAGAGGAAAAAATCGAGAGGGGTTAGGTCCGGCGAGCGCGGGGGCCATGCGACAGCTCCATTCCGGCCTATCTAGCGGTTTGGAAACGCAGTGTTCAAAAAGTCGGTTACCACCCTTCCATAGTGTGCCGGATACCCGCCATGGACAAACCACATCCTATTGCGGACGTTCAAGGGGATATCTTGGGAATGGGAAGCTCTTCTTCTAGAAATCTCCTGTAGAAATGGCTAGTCAATGTTCCACCAAAGATTTTCGGTCCCAGGGATAACATTTCCGATGATTCTTCCCCACACATTAACCGAAAATCGGTGCTGAAATCTACTTTCTGACAAAGCATGGGGATTTTCATCGCTCCAGATGTGCTCGTTATGTGAGCTGTTAATCCCATCACAAGTGAAGGTAGACTCATCAGCAAACAAAGCAATTGGGAGGAGATCCTGGTTCTCTAGGATCCACGAGTAAAATTTTTCCCGTTTCGCATAGTCTGCAGGTAAGAGATTTTGTACTTGTTGTACCTGGTAAGGCCTAATGGGTAAGGTAATGTAGCCCATTTTCACGTAAAGTCATGTGAATCGACGCTCTTTTCTGTCCTGTGGTGGCACCCATTCTTCTTATGTTGGTTCTCCAATTCTCAGAAACTTCATGAAGAACAGCTTCAGTGTGGTTTCTTCGCGCAGGTTCTCGCTCGTTAGTCTTTTTCGGGAAGGATCCTGTTTGCCGGAGCGATATGAAACAGTTTATGATGTCCGACAAGGATGTCTTCGGTTCGGGTAGCGTTCTGCGTACTCTCTTGCAGCTGCTGAAGCGTTTCCTCCACAATAGGCATACAAAAACATCATGTCGGCGTACTCTTCCTTCGTAAAAAGAGGCATTTTTAAAGGTTCTACGAGCGGAATCCAAAACTGTCAAAAATACAACAAAACTGACAACTGTCAAAAAGCCTACGTCAAGTGCATTGGGTCTAAATAAATTACCAGTCGAGCCAAATGCGTCCATGATTCACCTAAATTAGTTACTGTAACCAGTGACTTTCAGCGTTTTTGATCAGCACCCATATCTCGAAAACGGTTGAGAATTGGTCCTATACTGACTGGACGTGTTTTGCTAATTTTGATACAAGGAATAACCTTATGAAGTTATGCAACTCAACAGAGAGACACCCTGTATAAAGCTGGTTTTACATTTGTCAATTTATTGATCAATTTCTAGATCTTAAAATGGATCAATTTGTAGTTCTTGAACTAGAACTTGTTGCCGTTTTATACTTGTCAATAAATATTAGGATCTTCATAGAGATCAATATCTATTTCTTAAAATAGAACTTGCTGCTATATTACATTTGTCAATTAATAGAACTTGAAATCGGGAATATTAGAATCGGTTAGTTTCTTTTGTAACGTTCGGGGTGGTAGCGCTCTGTCACAACAGGGATATTATTATTTCTTGGAGTGATGTTGCATACTTAAAACAAAGGCGGGTAAAGGTTTGAAGGTTTAAGCATTCTATGTTTATATGTATATTATTCATCTGTAATTGGTATAACTCAATTTCGCGTACTACAATTTTCTACAAGGGCTTTTATACAAAACAAAAAAATCATGTACAATTTAGATACCTTTTCAGAAGAATCAAATAATCACTGCCAATAAATTATTAAATATACAAATAGTAAATATCGACTGAAATATTGACAAGTGTAACCAGCTTGAGTCAATTATTTCACGAGTACCAATTATTACGGAAATTCCTACGGAATTGAAGATAATTGATAACAAAATAGAACATGTTCTAAAGTATGTTAGTTTTAGAACTTGTCAAGTTCTTGAAATCAATCAATTTCTTTACAGATGTAAACAGTTGGATGTCATCTTAAAACTTGAACAGAAACTTTACTAGAAATTGAACTTAAAATGAGAACTAGAAGTTGAACAAGTGTAAAACCATTATTGACATCAAGTCCTCCAAGTCCTAGTTATTGATCTAGAAATTGACAAGTGTAAAACCAGCTTAATATAAGCAAATAAATAACAAATCCAACTTTGCAAGAGCTTGAAATGCATACCTCTGAACAACTTTCATTGTTCTATCACTAGTTCTATGTAAAAATTAATTTAACAAATTTACTTTTCTAAACGCGGGGTCTAGCAATTGTTAAACTTTTATGATCGTTACAATGGCGCCTGATTAAATCCACTAGGTAAGTATAATGTTTGTCCAGTAAGTAATATTCGAACTAAATAACTTGATGTAATATTTGAAATTCTGATTTGAATGTATCCAATATGTCCGTTAAAATCAAACTCGAATTAAGAAGTGCTTTTCAGACGACACTTTTAACAAAAAAAAAACATTCTCCACAGAGAAGACTGTATAATAAAAGATATTAAGATACACTATTACATCACTGTATAATTATTTTCGTTATAACATTGCAAATTGCTATAACAACCTACCAGATGGTTTCAAGACTCTCAGTAGATCATTTTTGGGTAAACATGTACACTTTTCCTTTTTGATAATCAATAACTTGTGCATGCATCTTTCATAATTATTAGTAAAATTACTTTGCTTTTACACGGTATTTATATCGTTTAAATATGTTTTCAGCCCGCAATTGTACACTGAGAAACATACTGGACGTGTTATCAATAATCTACATTTATTGAGTGAATTTTCGTCGACAGAACGAAATGTCTCATTGTTATGATAAAATATTATTTACAATTTTTGATTAAACACAAAGAGAGCACTAATGAAAACAAAAGATGTGAAGTGTCTTTAGCAGTAGCACGTATAAGCCGGGACTCAGTGTCCTTTGCAAACACTAAATATAAGAACCGCCAATAATAAATCAAGATAACAACCAGTTGCCATCACTTTGACATTGGCACTAGAAAGCTCTAAGTTAGGACTAATTTTATATACTGGATATGTGTCAAAGAATAATGTTTGTTGATGATACTTCGTTTTATATAAAAGCTTAACATCAGAACAACTACAAAGCAAAAAACAAACAGGAATAGGAGACGGAGAAAGCGCAAATAATCAATTAATTGAAAAATACTTTCAAAAACCATTTCTGAACCTAAGCTACTAAAAATGAAATTTCTACAGATAACTGCTTTTAAATGAATAACATGGGCATCTGTTACTCTTAGTATATAATGTGTAAATACATGAAAAATCAGTTACGGCTGTATATGTATCTTTAGCATTTACATATACTTTCGAGTTTATTCAATCAATATGTATCAGCATGGTGCACTCACTGTTCAGATTGAAATCTCCAACACGGTCGACGATAGTCGAGGAGTTATTAAAAGTCAAACCGTTGCATTTGTCAAACAAATGATCGGCACGTTTGGAGTGGTCCTTCATGTAGTCAAGTACTTGGAGGGTTCGCAAACTCGACTTCTAGAGATGGGGATAAAATAACAATTTCACTCAGGATCCATGTAGTTTCGGCGCATCGCGAAGTCACAGTAGAGTGTTCTCGCGCATAATGGCACACTTTGCTCTGATTATTATTTTTGCAATTGTCAAATTAAAATAACGTAATGGACGGTTGACCTTTGATTTAATGATTTTGGACTCTTATTTTGTGATTATGATGAATTATGAAAGGAAAGATGTATGCTGTATACCTATATGCTGACGGTAAAAAACTGGCCATCTTTACTTGAAAAAAATGTACAATTAATTCAATTTTCTATTGAGATGAAACATCTTAAAAATCCAAACAACAAAAACGACATTGTGTGTCGTGTAATAAATATTGAGGGACAGTTTGTTGTACATATCAATTACTGTAATATGTATATGATAAACTATATTTCAACAGATGTTTCTACGCTTATTATACAGCGCATAAACCAATATCAAACGTTTATTTAATTATTTGGCGCATACGAAACGATTAAGCTTTTGAAATGAAGCATATTATTTATATTACTTGCATTTTTTGTGCATTTATCTATATGTATATGTAAATAAAAGTTACGGAGGCTACGAAGCAGAAGTCAAAAATTTGTTTTAAGTGTGTTTATATCATTGAAGAAAGGTCAAGCAGCCTTGATCTTTCAGATGTATGTATTTTTGACAATATTGGCCTACATTAACTTCCAGTTAGAACTCTTCTCTTGTGTATAACAATATCTAATTTTATATCGAATACTTTGGTATTGTATGCTCATAATCCGCAGCAACAAAAATTAGAACAATCTGGATTACGCTAATAATAAGATACCTATTCGAACATTTGCTTAATTTTGTTCTCATCTCGAACCATTTCTTCGTTGGCTTAATTCTTGTATTTTTTTTTATTTTTTCTCAATTACATGTGCCCGTTTTTCGAAAATAATTATACAGAGTGAGTTCTTTTTCAATGTTGGTATGAGAATCTCGAAAACCATAGGAGATACGCACTGGATTAAATGGAGAAAGATTTGCGCTTTGTAAGCCTAATCCAGAAACGTTTTTGTCCATTTAAGGAAATACATGGTTTACTAGACACCTGCAAAAAATTGAAATTCACCAAAATCTTTTCAATGTTGTAACTCTTTTATTTGTAAAGATAAAAAAAATGAATATTGTTTTTAGGGAATTTAATGTCAAGCAACGACATTTTGTTAAATTATTAATTTTGCTTAGCATTTTTTGAGTTAGGAAGCAAAGCCTATTTTTTTA
Source organism: Protaetia brevitarsis (assembly GCA_004143645.1). Classification (NCBI taxonomy): domain Eukaryota; kingdom Metazoa; phylum Arthropoda; class Insecta; order Coleoptera; family Scarabaeidae; genus Protaetia; species Protaetia brevitarsis. The sequence goes on along the minus strand of RXPK01000891.1, from coordinate 47,843 downwards.
AGTGGAAACAATAGTTGGCTGTGACATATTGACATGACATATATATGCATCTAATAGTGCATTCTTTTCTGCTTGCAATGATGTAAGGGTCGTAGCACTTATTTTAATAAATGAAAGCACAATACGTTATTACAATGTTTAACAAAAATCATGTCTTATCCTGGAAAAGATAAGAAATTAATATTCAATAAATCACCAAAAAACAGTTAAAATGCTAAACGTATTAATTATTAACAGCACGCAGTACCCTAAATTTACATTTAGTGTTCGAAATGCCTACCACTATTATATCAACGTATATACGACACCTTTTCAACAATGAGTTAATAGTTCTCGTATTTTGCGCCCATCTAAGCTGTCAAATATATTAACAATTGATCACATTAAAAACGTGTGTAACACTCGGTTGATATTACCATACATATGTTTGGGTTCGTCCGGACCTGGTAAAGTCGTAGAAAAGGCGCGGAAATTAGGATCTTGCGAGTAAAAGTTATTTTAGTGGTTATTACTGTTAATTAAATCAAGTGAATATAAAGGTGTAATCTTTGAAGTGGATAACATAAATTGTAAGTGTTAGATCTCGATAAATAATCGTTGTAGAGCGAGAATTAACAAAATCAGGCGGTGAGATAGGTTAGTTCGTCTCCGAAGAGTTGATCTGGACGGGCTGTCTTGCGCTCGCGCTTGCGCTGGTAGATAAGATTGCGATAAGCGAAGGTTGTTCTTGTATATAGAGTTTGGACAGGACCGCATTAAATAAAATGACGAGTGAGATGTTACCGAAACAACGAATTGGTAGCCAGGATAGTGATAGTCAGTCGAACGAGGAGATAACAGGAAAAAGGGGAGCTACGGATGAAGGAGAAGGTATGTTTAGTAGAAGTAAAAAAATGTACAGAACTCCTGTGAAAGTAAAACATCACTCAGATGATAAACTAGATGCAATATTAAATTTAATAAAAGAAATAAAGAATGATCAAAATGAAATAAAGAACGAGGTGAAACAAATAGGAATAGAACAAGGAAACATAAATAAAGAATTATTAAAAATGCAGAAAGAAATTGAAGAACTCAGAGAAGAAAATAAACAGTTAAAGAAAAGAAATAAACATATTAAGGGAGAGATAAAGGAAATTAAACAAGAGTTTGAGCAGATCAGGAAAGAAAAGAAAAAAAAATAATGTAGTAATGAGCGGAGTTTCAATAGAAAATACAGATAAGGAAGTATTAAAGAACAGAATGAAGTCGATAGTAAAAGAATATGTAGGAGTTAAGATTAAAGTAAAAATCAGCTACGAAAATTGGCAACAAGACCTGTTTAATAGAGTTAGAAGATCAAAGCGACAAGGAAGAAGTTATGAGAAATAAGCATAAATTAAAAAGTGTGAGAAATGAAAGAATATACATTAATGATGATTTAACAAAAAATGAAAGGGAGCAACAAAGACAAATGAGAAAGATTGCAAAGCAAGAGAGAGAAAAGGGCAATGCAGTTAAGATGGGTTATAAAAAACTGACTAGTAACGGTGAGGTATGGAGATGGAATAAGAATAAAGAAACAATAGAAAAAGAAGAGGCAAAAAACTTATAGAACTTATAGAATTTTCGCCGATAGTAGAGGAAAGCAACATAGGATAAAGCGGCGAGAAAAAAGGTATAATGAGATGGAATATGAGAATATAAATTGTGATATATTGGAAAGAGCTACCAAACGAAGAAGAAAGAAGGCAAACAAGAGAAACAAAATGAAAATTAGCACTTGGAATGTCAGAACTATGCTTGCAGCAGGAAGAATGATGGAAATAGGAGAAGAATTGGAAAAGTATGGAATAAGTATAGCTGCCTTACAAGAAATAAGATGGAAGGGGATTGGAACGATAGACAAACCACTTTTTTTTTTTAAATATTCGGGTGATGAAAAACAAGGACAATATGGAGTGGCATTTATGTTGTTTGGAGAAATAGAGAAGGATAATAGAATTTAGACCAATTGATGAAAGAATGGCGTATTTGAGAGTTCAAAGTAAACCATTTAACATATCTCTTTTAAATGTATATTGCCCAACCGAAAATTCGAATAAAAATGAAAAAGAAAGGATGTATTGTAAAATAGAAGAAGAAATTGAAAAGATTCCTAGGGAAGACACGATATTAGTATTAGGGGATTTTAATGCGCAAATCGGAAAAGAGGACTATGTGGCGTCGGTAGCGGGAAAATATACCATACACGAAAGAACAAATGATAATGGGCGCAGAGTGTGTGACTTAGCGGGCAAGAAGCGATATGATCATAAGTAGTACTAATTCAAACATCCCAAGGAGCATAAAATAACTTGGACAACGCCAGACAAGAGACATAGCACACAAATAGATCATGTGTTAATTAACAGAAGAAGGCAATCATCGTACAGATGTAAGATCCTATAGAGGAGCTAGCGTAGATTCAGACCATTTTATGGTAGGTGCAACAATAAAGCAAAAAATAAAGAAGACAACAACAAAAGAGAAACAAATTTAAAATGGGACATAAACAAACTTGGAAATGAGAAAGAGAGAGAGAATTATGAATTAAAATTAGAAAAGCTACTGCACGAACGAGAGAAGGATAAGAACAATGTGGATAATGAGTGGATTGGCATTAAAAAATGTATCGAAAAAGCAGCAGAAGAAACTATAGGAAGAGAACGAAGAACTAATAGAAAAGGATGGTATGACCAGAAGTGCCGCATGAAGATAAATGAAAAGTCCCAAGCAAGGATAAAATGGCTCAGATCAAGTAAACCAGAAGATTTGCAGGAATATAAAAGAATTAGAAATGAATCCAATAAATATATAAGAGAGCGTAAAAGGAAATGGATAAATAATAATATAAATGAGATAGAAATAGAAAGAATCAGTAGAAACACTAAAAGTTTTTTCAAGAAGATAAATGAACAAAATAAAAATATAAAGGAAAAGTTACCGGTGTAAAAGATAAAGATGGGAGAATTATAGAAGAGGAAAAACAATATAAGAGATATGGGTAGATCATTTTAAGGAATTACTTAATGAGAATAATCGCCAGGAAGAGGAAATTATCGATGAAGGAAACGAAAGGGGTCAAGTGGAAGAACCAACAAGGGAAGACGTCACACGGATCATCAACAATGCTAGAAATGGTAAATCACCAGGGGAAGACGGGGTGAATATAGAATTAATAAAATACGGAGGACATCAAGTAAGAGAGCAAATATATCAGTTAGTGATAAGGATATGGAAAGAAGAAAGGATGCCGGAGGAATGGAGGAAAGGACAAATCCTAACGATACATAAAAAAGGCGACCAACAAAATTGTACTAACTACAGAGGCATTACATTATTAAATGTCGCGTATAAAATCGTGTCAGCAATTATACAGAGTCGGTTAGCTGAAAAAGCGGAAACGGTAATAGGACCGTATCAATGCGGATTTATGCGAGGAAGATCAACGGTGGATGCTATACATACAGTAAAGCAGATAATAGAAAAAGCCCATGAATATAATATGGAATTAGAAATGCTTTTTATAGACTTCCAACAGGCCTTTGATTCGCTAAATAGAAACCAACTTATGTCAGCCTTGAAACAATTAGGGATAGACGTTAAGCTTGGAAGGTTGATCAAGATGACGACGATGGAATCAAAAGCCAGTGTAATAACTCAGAAAGGAGAAACGGAAGAGTTTAGTACCAACAAAGGAGTTAGGCAAGGAGATTCACTGTCAGCAACGCTTTTTAACTTAGCACTGGAATATATTACAAGAAGGATCAATAAGAACAATATTAGAACAGGAGGAGGGCAATTGGTTGCATATGCGGACGACGTGGTACTAATAACTAAGCAGAGAAAAATTATGGAAAAAATGCTGCAAGATATCGTAATAGAGGGAAAAATTGGGATTAAAAATAAATGAGGCTAAAACAAAAATAATGATCATTGGTAAAAGCATAAAGAAGAAAAAAATCAAAATAGGAGTACATGAATTTGAACAGACAAGTAAATTTAAATATCTAGGCGTTATGATGGAAAAGAGTGGGGAAAGAAAACTGAATTGATGAAAAATTATGGCTGCAATAGAGCATTTCATGCAAATAAAAATATTTTAAAAAGTAAGATAGTCTCCAAAAATACAAAACTAATTATATATAAGACAATGATAAAGCCGATAATAACTTATGCTACCGAAACAATGACTCTCACAAAAAAAGATGAAGAAGCTCTCAGAATAGCGGAAAGACGAATGATAAGATCAATACTAGGACCGATTAAAGTTGAAGAAGGAATATATAGAGGGAGGATGAACAGCGAAATATTGAAGGACCTAGGTGGGGAGGATGTGGTTAGAGAAATAAAGAAGAAAAGGGTGAGGTGGCTAGGACATATATGGAGAACTGGACCATCTTCGGTGTTACGAACGGTGTTACTTTGGCAACCATCGGGTAAAAGAGGACGAGGGCGACCTAGAACAAGATGGCTACAGGAAGTGGAAGACGACCTTCGAAAAGCAGGAGTAAATAAATGGAAGGAGAAAGCTGGATTCAGGAAGATATGGAGGGAGATCACAGATAAAATTGGAGATGAGGACTGATCCACCGCAAAAAATGGATCTAGAAAGCTTCCATAACGGGAGCGGTGCAACCCCATAATGGGGTGTTTTTCACCATTATATATATATGTTTCACCCCACCAAGGATCTTCAGTGCTACTGGTCAACCTAATGTATTATACGGAAAAACTCGTATATATACTGAAAAAGTTGAAGAATAAATAATAACGCTTTTAATGTGACCTAATTATTAATTAGCGTTAGTTAATTAACGTATGTATAGTGGCTTAAAGTAATCCTACAATTATTGTTATCGTTTATAGATACATATCGTAGTTTTAGATCGACAATTTAGCAAATATCTTCACGTTAATAATGATATGTCTATCATAAAATTCTCATTCAATTATTCTTCCACATTAACAATAACTTCCAATAGCTCCTCTTGGGTTACGTATGATCATACATATACGATATCTTTTATTGAACCAACGACGAAGTTTAATGGTCGAAAGTTCTGGGAAACGTGCAAGCCAACAGCACCTTTTTTTGCAGATCCACGAGTTTGAAAATAAATTCATCTAAATATCTTTTGACTTGTGCCTGATAGTGAGATGGGGCACCGTCATATTAAAACCCCTGCAAATTTGTACGGATCTGTAAAGTTGATTCATCAGTTAAAGTTTCATTAAAAATAAATGGTCCAACAAACTGCGAACTAATAATATTACACTGTAAATAGAAGCCGAGTTTAATCTGGGGTCGTCTTTCTTCTATACGGTGAGGATTCTTTGGGCCCGCAAGGGCTCATTATGGTGATTGAACATGCCGCAATTTGTAAAACGTGTTTCGTTAACTTATAAAATCTGTCTCGAAAAGTTATTACATATTTTCATGGTACATAATTACAAAAATTGTTTGACCAACTATTTTTTTTTTATTAGGACGGTACCTATGATAAAATTCTCACTAGTGTGCGAGTCTGTTGTCTATTTCTATTTCATATATTTCATTGAAATCAAATGTTGTTCCTAAATACTTATAGATTTTCACCTGTTATATCCTACTCTCATTTATATTGATAGTTGATGGATGATTTATATCTCTTTGTGTTTTTGGTATTTGCACCACCTTCGTTATTCTGATATTTATCTTCATTCCCTGTACTTCTAATTCTTTATTGTAAACATTTAAATTGTGCTCTAGAGCTTTCTCAAAGCTGACAATCAATGCAATATCGTCCACTAAACGCATTCTGTTGCCGTGTTTCTTTGTAGATTTCTGTATCCGACTTCTGTCTTGATGGTTTTTTTTTCATTACATTTCTTCAATACCTCATCCCCGTATAAAATCGAAAGAAAATTAAATTTTACATCCGTTTATGTAAAAATTGCTATACCTACCGTTCAATTCAAAAAAATCAAGTTATACATGATTTTAGAGTTCGAAAATTACAGATCCCTATTTAACAACGCTGCAATTAAAACCCAACAATTTTAAAATAAAAGACGTGTACTGTTTCATGGTTAAGCGAAAACTGAAAACCGTATCTTACTTTCGTATTTCCTCAGGTATTTCCAAACACCGGAGACACTGCAAATCTCGCAAAACGTCATGTAATTCGGCAATCCCAATGTATCCCTAACGTACTGTTATTTAAATTCAACAAAAACTCCAAAAGTGCAATAATATATAGGATGTTCCATTTAAAGTAATAACGTTAGTATTTATGTCCGCCATTATTGAAATTAATTTTAACATGTGTAGAATATGATTGGAGGCAACATTTATTTAAATTTTTTTTTCAAAAAGACAATGATAAATTGGCTAGGAACGGTTGCGTCTTAGGCTGGACACCCGGTATATGCATACGTTATAAAAATACAAGTATAATAGAGGTAAGTAAGCCTAATATTAACCTAAAAGTACATTCTGAAAAATAAACGAAAAATAATTTTATTATTTGAGCTTTAGATCAAACTTTTTTGGAAAAAAATGAAAAAGCTAATACATTATTTACTTTTCCTATTTCCTACAAATTTTTAATGCAATATTTACAAAGCCCGTTCAATTATAGGATTGTTTATTTGAATATCAAAAGCTCAGTGGCGCTATAATTAACTTTTTATTATTATTGTGGTATCAAAGAAGTAAAATCGCTGTGTGGAAATAATCTCCAGGTAGTTCACAACCCAAACATATCATATTATTCCTTTTTCACTACTAATAAACATCTGTTAACCGTATTAAAATAGATCCAGAGAAGGAAACGTCTGTAATACAACTCCCTTAAAATATAATTGTAACTATATGCGAGCACAATGACATTTCTATTTCAATACCCTGTATACGGCTCACACCCCGCTTTTGCCGCCGGTATTCCTTTTTCGTCGTTAAGCAGCAACAGCAGCAGCGTAGTATATTATACGGCTCCGTTATATAGTTATATAAGTTGCACAATGCGACCCTTAGCTTGTACAGTGAACAGGGGTGGAATTGAACCGCCTCCGTCTTGAGGGGTCGTACATTTTGTGTTCGCCGTATTCTCCCTGCTCAATTTTGTGCATGTCATCGGAGGACGTGACTCAACTTTGAACGCGAATTTTCGAGGAAATTGTTTTATAGCCTCTGGCAACCGCCTTATAGCCGGAATCGATGTGCTCGATGAATATAGAGTAACTACTTCTTTTAAGCTTATAGGATATACGTGAGTACGCCATCAATCAATCAAAATCGATTATGTAGTCTGTGTTGCTAGAGATCAATAATTATAAAAAAAGTATATTCTCACCACTGATTGTGAGAAAAAAGAATAGTACTAACAGGTGAATATTCAGTTCCCCCAGATAAAATTATAGGTACTTACATACGCCACAGATGTTCTAAGTATTTAGTGTAAATAACACAAGATTTCTGAGTTAAAATATTTGCTACAATATCTCGTTCATCTATACCAAATATTCAAATAATATTAATTAATTAATAATATAAGTGGGACATTTGCGACAGCAAAGTTGGTAAACTATTTATTCTAGATGAGCTAGTTATTGTAAGTTAACACTTTACTTGTCCCAATAAAATAAGATATTAGCAATTAGTTTATAGTAGCCAAATTATTATTTGCAATAACTTGTAATAGTGTCAATAAAGCCGAATGCTTATGACGAATAGTACTTTTACTACCTATAGATATACAGTGAGTGGCGATAAGTAATCCTTATTGATTCTATTATAATTCTTTGTTAAAAGCTTCAACGTATTCTTCAAGTCCCCAATTGTTTAAGTTATCTATAAATTCCATTGTAGATTTATAGCAAACATTAACACAATTCAACGGTTAAACAATAAAAGACAAAACTGCCAATACCTGTAACGGTGCGAAGCAGATAACATATGTACTAAACGTAGGTACAGAAATGTATGCAAGGCAAAGGCGCGCACGACGCAGAATCTAACGACCCTAACTGAGCGAATGTATTAAACTTCCGAAGTTATGCAAATAAAAATATTTTTGATGTTAATAACTAAATTAATTATCAGAAACACTAGAACTAACTTACTATAATTAAAAATTTACTTATTACCGGTAAAAATAAATGCCAACAATACAAGTTATTTGGAAGATTTTTCTCAGTGCAATAATAAAGTATTTTTATATAATTTTTTTTTTTCCGTAGGCGGGTGTAGCCTGAAGAAGGATACTCAGCCAGAAAGACCTATTGTGCCCCCATGTCAATTTTAGCCCTCTCAGTCAGGTTGCATCCTATCAAAAAAGTTAACAATTTGACTGAGAATTAACTTACTGACTGGGGGTGTCTTACGGAGTTTTTCCTTATTCGGATGAAGCCCTAGAGATTTACAGTGTCTTGCACCGGCGAGGTTATTCCAAAAGGAGCAGTGCCTAGCAGCAAGTTAGGATTTGACAAACGTTTTGATGCTGCCATATGAGCTACTAGATGCCGGTTTTGGACCTAAGAATGGCAGCTCGCTGGCGCTCCTTGCCAACTTATGTAATTAATAACGGCTAACTTTAATCAAACCTGAACTCATACCTAATATTTTACAAAATTTTGGACTTATTCGTACAAATAGTGGAAGGAATTTTGGGAAAGCGTTAACTATGTCTTGAAAAACATACACGTGTCCCAATTTACATATTTGACTTTGGAATGGGCTAAATGGTGAGAGATAGGGTATTCGTCAAATGAGATAAAATGTGCATTTTGTTAAAGTCTAACTTACCAAAGCGAACAAAAATTGAAGAAATGTTGCTTATAAAAATAAATTCTGTAGTCTTTACTCATTTCATTTAAGGGAAAGTTCGAGATCAAAAAATGTATTTGTTAGCTGTTTTTAAAGGCATTAAATCAACAATCTCTTTTATAATTAAATGTTTGAAGTCCTACATCCTTTCAATAGGCGGAAGTACCTTAAATTAGTTGTTGAAAAGTAGGATGTTGGTACTTGGTGGTCGAAATGTGAAAAATCTGAAGAAAATCTCCAGTATTTAAATGATTGCTTCACCGTTTGAATGGTTTCTAAGGAGATGAAATAGATTTCAGCAATTTCTGAAAGCTCAAGATGTAGAAAACCGCTAGTACTGAAAAGTCATTCCTTCAAGCATCTGTGTTCTCTTTTGTCAAAAACTACTGAACGAATCCAGCAGAGTTTTTTTTTACAGAATTGAAAGGATAGTGGATACACGCTTTCCTGCGAAGTTTCTCTAAAAATATATGGAATCGCAATTATTCGTTTTGTCACAAAACACACTCAACTTTGAGCCATCTCCTCCCCCTCCCGGAACAAGGATGTTTTTTTTTCTAATTCTTTAAAATAAGACACAGTAAGAATCATTCAAAAATATTCATAGGTTTCTGAGAAAAAGGAATATAGGCATCAATGTATTCCCAAAGTCGAGCTCACACGTCGTTTACTCTTTCACTAAAAGGATATAACAAAAAAGGATATAGAATGACGCAGCTACACGATTTCCAGGTGACGTAGGAGACATGCATTTGGCAAGTCCTTCAAGACATTTTCCTTTCAGGAGGTAAAGATGATCAGTAGTGAAATACCTACACATCGAAATCAAAGATTAGAATATGAATATTATATATTTACAACAGATTTTGACAGATCAAAGTTGGATCAAGTTTCAGTTCGAAGAAAAATATTTTATTACAGTGTAATAATGCTTCTATACGCATTTGCAATCCAAGTTCATTGATATGTTAACAAAAGGACAGGGAAAATTGCTGGGGATTCGGTTTTGTCAAAAATTGAAGTGTATGCGAGGTTGCATACTCATTGTACAGCTAATATTTTAAGATTGTTAATAAAGTATAGTAAGTTGTTTTGTAAAATTCGAAATGTATTTTTCCCATGAAGTACCCACACCTACCTTTATTTTAGAATGAATGTAAGGCGATTCCATAATTTTGCAATAATTATTTTTTTTCAATTTAGTTTAATCATTTCATAATTCCATTTGATGACACGGCCATTGACATATATTAAACATCCAATATTCTCCTCACATAGGTGAAATTAATGGACTTTTCTGACGCAGTTTTCAGCCCTTGCGAAGGTAATCGCTATCGATGTCTGTTAGAAAATTTTAATTCGAAAACATTCACTAACCAACCCCCGTGCGAGACGGACGTGGCTCGAGTAATTTTTATAAATTGTAACGGCTATTTAAAAAAAAATCCTATTTATTCCAAATTTAAATCTAAAAATGATGGTTAATTGCTAAACAAAGTTTATCACATTAATTTTACCCAAATTTTACCTACATAATTGTTGGGTAACTTTTCTCCAACGACAATTTTCCCGAGATAAGTTCCTGTCCTGAGCCATTCTTCGTAATTAGAAGTACGAGAGCCGCCCTGGCCAAACCTGTTGCTCTAATGCTTGCCGAATTTCTCCTTCCAAAAGCATTCTGCGCCCACATGAACCTAAAAAATAAACGTATTATTTTCATTCGCATCTACATTTTAAAATACTTATAAGAAATTTTATTTTAATACATTCGAGAAATTTGTTTGGTTAGGAATTTTATGTAACCGCCGACCAGTTTGCGACCACTGATGGAAAACTTTATAAGGTGGCAGTTCTAATTTTATTAGTTACTATGTATTCAGAGCACAAACCGAATACCCAGTAATTTTTACCATCAAATGTTGCACATACTGTTTTGCCAGTCTTTTGAGTATAGGATGTCCCGATGACGCGGGAATTTTGAAAGTTAATTTTAATCGTATTTATTTCCTAGGTTAAATTTATACATATTGCAAAACTTGGAATTACTAACAAAAAACGTTATTGTTATTTAATAAACGAACTCATTTGATTTACCTGAGATATTTACTTTCTTATCTGCGGTGTTTTACACGATTTCACATTTTGAACCTCTTATAAAAAAGTTAATCAACAACCTTGATACTGGTTATATGAGGATCTCATGTACATTAGTTCACTTAAACTAAACGCTTTAATTGTGAATATCGGAGTAGAGGACAATAAGCAGCATTCCTCCATAGCGTCCGTGGGGTACTGAATAAAAGGGGGTAGCTAACCGTAATTCTTTTAATGCTAGCGCGTCCTCTAGACTGTTGCAGTCAGAAATTCTCACCATGTATGTCATCTGGCATTTGAGAGGGCATACTTATGATTAAAATGTACTAAAATAGATGAAACTGCGGATGAGTAAAATTAAATTTTAATAATTTAATAAAAATATTTTTTTTTTATCCAGGCTGTGTGCTACCTTGTGGCATTACAATTAATTTCTTTTATTTTTATCATCCGTACAAATCTTTGGCCTATTCTCAGATATAGATAACCAACGAGAGGTCTTCGAGAATAATGAGATGGTATAGATAATTCATACGGCAATTTTATTCAAGAAATGTCTTGGAATAAAACAAATAAAAACTAAAAAACCACTAGTTGCGAAGACATTGTGGTAAGAGGAAAACAATGGATAAAGAATATTGATGTATCTATAGTCAATATCGATCCTCGTACATTCTTATTCATGAGAGTATAATCTGTTCATCTATCTATTCGACATCAGTAATCGAAATTCGTACGGGGTACATAAACAGGTTTGCGATGCGATTTGAAAGTAGCATTTAACGAATGGTGTTTTCCCGTTGCTGTCGGTGTAGTGGCCAGTTCATGGAAGTAATTGGATTTGACGGGCATTTAACGACGCGACGTTACATTTCTATTGCGCGAATAATCGGGCGAAATTCACACAATCGTCGTTTCGCTGATGACAGGGAAATGACACACAACGAACGAATTGTCGCCGTTCCGAATCACTCTCATCAGTGCTTTTAAATACGTTCACTTTATTCTGGCTGCGCGAATTTGTGGCTAGATTGTCTGCAAGCATGTATATGTGCAAAATTACGGAACGTTATGTGAGTTGGTCGCTTTTCAACATGAATAAATACGCATTTCTTTGTGATATTCTCTATTGTGATTATTATTGTTATAGTTGTAAACAGCTTATTGCAAATGCTAGTAATAATGTTTCGCTGTTATATGGATGATATGATATGATATGATATGGATACCTATATTGTCTACAATTAAAAACACACTACAGTAAAATATTTGGAAAATGATGTCTATTAGTTTATTAGATATAGAAAAAGCGTTTGATAGCATCCCAAGAAAAGAAGTGTGGAATAGCCTTAATAGAAGAGGAGTAAGCGAAACATTGAGAGAAGCCATAGCAACCGTATATAAGAAGACCAGGAATTACGTGAGAACAGGAAACATGAAGTCAGAAGAATTTTTAACCAAGGAGGGTTTAAGACAAGGAGGGCTTCTGAGTCCAATGCTTTTTTAACGTAATACTTAATGATACTCTAAAGGAAATCAACGCGCTAACGAAAAAACTGCAAGTAGGATACATAAATATGCTAGTACACACAAAAAAATCTGATGTCAATCTGAATATTTTATTTATTCAAAATCGAAACTTGAATTATATGTTAACGAGAGAAATCTTGTTGTTATAGAACATAAGAGTAAATTCTCTGAAAACACAATATAACTCTTAGAACAAATAGTATAAATATTTGCATTGAAGTATACTTCCTCTAAATGAACATTATTATAGTTGTAAGGAATAAATCTATGTAATCGTAGTGAGAAAGTCTGTAGATTCAAAATAAAAACCCTTATACGTTTGGTATAATGAATTACAATTATAAATATTAAATGTTTTGTACTGAAACATGAAATCAAATGAAACTACCATAATATTGAAACATTTGAAACGAATTTACCCCACCATATTATTGCACTAAAACTTATGTGATTGTTCCCTTTTTTAGAGGGTGTAGGGGTTTGCATATCTATCGCTTTACTTGGCGGTCACTTTTGAATTGACTAGCGAGCAGTGGTGTTGGTTGTGAGTGTAAGTAAATCTAAATGGATGCCCAGCCGTTTAACAGCTACTTAGAGAATAGGTGGAATGGAGCTGATGCACAGATGCTACATTAAAATATTCGAAGGTAAATACTAGTGTTATGAATATTAAAGGATTATGGTTGAAAAAACTTTGAAATTATTTAGAGTCAGCGCCATTGTGTCGAATAATATATGACATGGTAGGTGTGTACATTAAAAACATATGTAGTATTTACCAGTTATTAGTTTTCAGTAGGCAATACCAGCAAATTATTGCGTGATTGAACGCCGACTAGATACCAGGCCCAGGCATTGAGTGGGAAGTATCCGAGAATACCGATCGCAACGACGGATACGCATACATCTATACATATCCGTGTGCACTCCTGGAGTACCCAGATACGCTATCTTCTCCCAAACATTGTAAAACTAAAAGTAGGACAGTAATTTATTTATTACTAATACTTCTTTATTTATTAATTTTCCCTAACGAGGCTTTTTGGTGTTACAGACACAAATTAGTAGGTAATTATTACCTTGAATAGTAAAATGCTTAGATTAAGCAGGTAAGTATTATCAGTTCAATATACTTATATTTGGGAAGCAAATAATGGCATACTTCAAATAATACTTTTATATACTTCTATCAAATGTACATACTTATTAAGGCATAATATCATAGTTTCCAGTTGAGAAATCTATTTATCAAATCTAAAATAATATTCTTGTGGTGAAAATATTATATGTTCATAATGATTTTAGTATATTGATTCATTTGAACTAAAAATTGTTTGTCTAACAAATTCACGCGTTTGAAAAACTGAAAATTTTATTCTCAATATAATAAACATCTTCTTGCTTATTATAGGAGTTAAGTTTATAATTCAATTGTGATGCACTTATATTCAAATTTGAAGTAATTACTTTTTTTGTGATAGTCGTGTGGAAATAGCAGAAAGTGCCTTCACTGACGATCTGATAATTTACGCAAAAAATGAAAAAGATCTGCAAATGCATCTGAACCTTTGGAATACAGCATTAAAAAAGAGAAATTTGAAAATAAACATAGATAAAACGAAAGTGATGGCAATAGGTAAGACGATGCAAGAGTAAAGTTTGAAATTGATGGAAAACAAATAGAATAAATAGGGACATTTAAGTATTTAGACGTGAACATATACAAAAATGGAAAAGAAGACATGGAAATAAACTACAGATTAGAAAACACCACAAAGTTGTTCTATGCACTAAACAGCACATTGATAAGAAAGGAAGAAATATCAAATAAAACAAAATGTAAGTGTGTTTAAACCAATTCTAACATATGGGTGCGAAAGCTGGATCTTAAATAACAGGATGAAGAGCAGAATTTAAGCCATAGAGATGAATTACCTGAGAACAGTGAAGAGAGTTACTAGTAGGGATAGACTGCGAAATGAAGAAATGAGAGAACAGCTGAAAGTAGAACCTATCCTGGAAACTATCGGGAAAAACAGTTAAGATGGTTTGGACATGTGGTGCGAATGGAGGAGGAGAGACAAACAAAAAGGGTATGGTATAGCAAAAACAACACAAAAGAAACCAAGGAGAAAACTGCGGAAATCATGGGATAGTGTCATGGTAGGACATCTCAAGAAACGTGGAGTCCAATGGAATGAATGGACGAAAATGGCGAAGAACAAGAAAGCTTGGGCAACATTATCCATAGGAAGTGACAAAAGTGACTAAAGAAATTGTGACTAGAAATATCTTAACACCCTAAGGGGTTATGTTTATTTATAAAAAAAATTGCCTATTCGTTAGCAAGCGCCTGGATTACTATTTTGACAGGCGATTTGGTGCTCTAGAAGTGTCCTGTGCCACTATCAGGTAGAAGGTCACTTTTCACAGTATTCTTTCACTTATCAAAGAGGTCGCTGAGTGGATAAAAACTGCTATATTAGTGTATTTTATTTTTATTGAAAAAAAAAAAAGAAAAAAATTGTATACGGATAATGTACAAATAAATTGAAAACCTGAATTTAATATTAATATGTAATTGTACTAAACTAAACAAAATTAAAATTTTGAAATCCCGGGCATTTTGTTCTGAAAAACAGAGCAATATATTTGTTTTTATTTTTCATAAAAACAATAAGTACGTCTAATAATTAAAACTCGAATTCGTGGAACAGGGCTTCTTTAAGATTAAGAATTATTAAATATTATTAAAATTATTTGTCCATTCTCAAAACGTTTCAAAATTTGTACATCTTCTTCATGTTGATTCATACTGTGGTCAACTAAAAAGACGTAAAAAAATGTTGAAATGTGTTGAGAATAAATAAATAAATGGTTATTCTTAAGGAAACCTTAACCCCCAAATTCCAGTTTTATTTAAGATTGAAAAGGCTTCCAATTGTGAAAATATTGAGAAGTATGTCTAATAAACAATTATCTCAGGAATCTGTCTCCGTTTTAATTAAATTGAATATTTACCTATATATTGTTACGGTACATAGGATGAACCATAGTAGATGTAATTATTATTTTATGTACACACCTGTTTATAAGTCCAGTATATACTGGGGCTTAATCAATTCGCATTGTGGTCGTGGCAATTAAATATATGTATAAATTTATCGTCTGGTAACTGTACGATACTCCAGTATCGTAAGTTTCGACTTTACTTAAAAAGGATGGAGATTCAATGTAATTTGTATGAAATAAATGAGTTGAGCCCATGAAGATAGAGGGTTATTGATAAAAACTTTCTTTGAAAACGTTTATTTTTCGTCAATTTAATGAATTAAATTATATTTCTGTAATATATACAAACATCGAAGGGGAATTCCTTTGTGAATTGATATATCTATCAGGGGCCCAATGGAAAGAAATGTCAAGATTTTACAACATTAGAAGAAATTTGCTGTGTTAACATACCTTTGATATTTTTCTTTTGTGGAATTATGCATGTCTCTGATGTATTTATATAGAACCAATGACAGATAATGTTTAGTGGAATAAATGGTGGGGTAAAATTCGTTTCAAAGGTTTTAATATAATGGTAATCAATTTGATATTTCATGTTTTCAGGACAAAACATTTAATAATTTTATACAGTAACTCATTATACCAAACGTATAAGAGATTTTATTTTGAATTTACAGAGTTTTTCACTATGATTGCATAGATTTATTAATTATAGCAATAACAACGTTCATTTGGAGGAAACATACTTCAGTGTAGATATTTATACTATTTGTTCTAAGAGTATATTGTGTTTGCAGAGAATTTATTCTTATGTTTTAACCAACAAGATTTAGTTTATTAAATATACAAAAATATTCAGATTGATAATAGATTTTTTTTAGTGTGTGAGAGGCGAAATATTAAATAGAAAATTAGGGTGTTAAAGAATTTAAGAATGGAATATATGTACGTAACCAGTTAAAATGTATTTAAATATCTAATTCATTGAGTAATTAATATTAATTTTACAATTTTAATTATACTAACAATATTACTTTATTTTCTATTAGATAAATTGGTATAAGACAAATCAATACGTTTCAAATTAAATATCCTAGTAAATAAGCGAAAAGTTTGTTTTAATTCTAGTTGGGAGGGTGGGGCAAGATGGCGCCACGAGGCATGATGGGACATCGTCCTTATCTAAAAACGGCAGTAAGCATCTTTCAAATAATAGCAAGTCCTAATATTGACAAGTGCTGTTTTATTTGTTTGTAATGTAGAAACTTTACTAGTTATTAATAACAAAGTTATTGCTGTTGTGGCTGAACTTTGCAATTTCCGAATTCGTTATTATTTGATGGTGAGGTTCAACGGCCAGTATCGGAGGCATAAAGTAAAATAATTTACAACTACACTTTTTGTGCTTATTAATTGACATGTGTTGCACTGTATTTCTATAGTGTGGTTATGTGTTTATTTCAAATATTAATATGTTATTATACAATAACCAAGCAAATGTCCAAAGAGGAAGATGGCGCTATTGGTTATGAGCCAACATGGGATATATTATTCACTCTTCAGTCTGATCCGTTATGCCTGGATATGCCATTATATGCTTTCTCGAAGACATAATGCCAATTCTCATGTTAGGAATAAAGTACAGGTTCAATCAAAAGTAACAAGGGAAAGACAACCATCCTTACAAGCACTACGTATAAAATCTGTACAAGAAAATAGAAGTCTGGGGATCCCTAAGGCAACTAGAAGTGCTGAGGGAGAGTTAAGGAAAAAAAAAGAAAAAAACGAAGAGATAAGAAGCCGAATTTTGTAAGGAAAGCAAAGAGATAATTTAGAAAATGCCAAGGAAATAATCAAGTTCTTCTGTTGAGGAAGATGACGCTCAATGTTAGTATTGTAAGTATTGATACAATGCTATCGATGCAGGTTGGGGTACATGGAGGCTGTGCGAATAACGTGGATGAGTTCGTCTTCTATTGTCTCAATTGTGAAGTTAAGTTTAATATTCTTATCTTATGTATTTTTTTTTTTTTATTTAAGTAGTTCCGCTTTAAGAGTTTAAGCTTTGTTCCTGCATTTTTAAGAATATTTTAAGAATCTATTTTTTTTTTTACCTATTAACTAGATTATGGTACGACCCCATTCTTAACTCACCTGAAACCCCATCTAAGATGGTGTATTACACTATTTCTTTTCAAAATTTCTCACAACATCAAGAGTACCCTATCGAAAATTGTAAAATTCATCCATCAGCAGATAAATGTTTAAAGATTACACAAACGTACTTAGAACCTTGTATATCAATTTGCAATCCTGATGCAGTGTTCTAAAGCTTAATGTTCCCATCTTCCCCACCTTCCCCTACTTATTTTTCTTTAGATTCCCTAGAATTTTTATTTCCCCAGATCCTAGAATTCTATGTATATCTGTAGCGTCTATAAGATTAATAGTAAGGTTGTAAGCATTTGTTATGGATGCTTACAGCCTTGCAGATACCTTTAATAATAATAATAATAATAATAACAATAATGTTTATTGATGTCCAACAGGTACAGACCCAAAGAGGACACAAAATAAAGTAATGCATTGCAAAATTCAGTTACAAAAAGACAAAATAATTATTTTACAATGTGAAATGTTGTGCAGATTATATACACATGTATATATACATATCTATATTTTTAATGAAACACATCACAACTGGTATTGCCAAGCTTGACCATCACTGAAATAGGTGACCGTTTCATCAAATTTGTTCTGGCTTGAGGTGGTTTAAAGCTGTATCCGCCCCTGGTGTTTAAGCGTGGGACGAGAAATGTGATATTTTCCAGAAGATATGGACAATCGATCTTATTCTGAAGTAAGTTTATTAAAAATTTCCTACATTGTGCATCACGACGCTCCGATAAGGATACCATACCATGGCGCTCCAATAGGTCCACTTGAGGTATACCAATTTCTGGATACATTCTGTCCAACTTAAACGATAAGAATTTAAGAAACTTGCGGTGAATGCGATCTAGTCGCAAAGATTCATACGCATAAAATGGGTACCAAACTAATGGCGCATATTCCAGTTTGCTAAGGACATAGGTATTATATAAAGTGTTAATGACTTCTATGTCAGTAAAGTAACGCGATACACGCATCAGGAAGCCAAGGGAGCTGAATGCATTTTTACATACAGATATAATTTGGGGTTTAAAGGTAAGACCGGCATCAAAGAGAACACCAAGATCTTTACATTCTGTCTTCCTCTCTAAAGAAATATCGTTGATTGTGTAGTCCACAGTGATCGGGTTATCGAGACGTGCGTATGAAATAACACAACACTTCTTAACATTAATATTGAGGCTGTTGGATGTACACCAGTTAACGAGTTTATTTAAATTTTCCTGTACATGATGGTATCTCTACTAGATGAAAGTTTCGTATATAATTTAATATCATCAGCATAGGCTAGTACAGGATAGTTAAGACATGTTAAGAGGTCGTTTATAAAAAGATTGAATAGGAGAGGGCCTAGGTTTGAGCCTTGTGGCACACCAGTATGTAAAATGTATTCCGTAGATACAAATCCGTTGTAAGATACATAACACTCGCGATCACTTAGATAGGAGCTCAATAAATGAATAGCTGATGGAACAAAACCAAAACCTTTACAGACACTACAGGTCTTTGTGGAATTGCACCATAATTCTTAAACGATTTTTAACCCTTAAATATAGAGAGAGGGGTGGCATCAAATTGAATATTTTTTAAAAATATTAGTTTGTAACCAAATATACGTAGTACGAAAATTCTCTAATAACAATAAACTATCAATTTATCAATACTACTATCCATTCTAAATTATAGTAGAATAGAGGGAGCCGATGAAAATATTCGCTTACCGATTCCGTAAACTACCTAACAGTAACATCAGTACGCAGTATCGATTCTCAATAAACAGTGTTTTATTAGAAATTTTAGGGTGCGTTAACGTGTTGATAGCGGATTAGATTGCTCGTGACAGACGCGTTTTCATTCATCCCTCGAAGGCATCGCCACCAACTACCCTCGCCCTATAGAGTATAATACATATTCAGCGTAGTCGGCGAGGTCCACATAAAAAAAGCTCTCCGACCCTTAAACAACGGGCCACCCCTGCAGCGTAGGATGATGTGCTACTATATATACACGAGTATTCGGGAGGGTAACGTCGCTCGACACAAAGCCTCCACTAACACCAGCAGCCGGCGAGCAGCCATCTTGTTAGCACACGTTGTACAATGCGTGAAATGAAATGGAAGATGGGCGGAATTATTGTGCGAGGGAACGGGGCACGAGGCGTTTCGGGGCGAGGAGGGTTTAGTTTCAATCTCGTATACTTATCACGTTATGTCCCCTCTCGGCTATGGTGATGATGATGATGACGGCGACGCGACGTGGAGAGGTCGGCTTGCGACGTCGTAGTTTGGGTGGCGAGGCTGCATGCGAAACCGAACATTGAACGGTGGTTCCGAGACGGATGCTACCGCCGATAAGGGCGAAGATGGTGACGGTGATTATGCATAATCGAGACGGGTGCACAATTGAAATGGAAAGCGGATACTGGCGAGGTGGTGTCCAGAATTTTAATGACTAATGTAAGCTTGCACGTCGCTAGACTATAGAATAAATTATCATTCTGGTACAAGTCCTTCTTGGTAGAAAAAAAAAACTGTCGTAGAATTTAAAATTTACCACAAATAAACACAACAAAACAAAATCTCGAGCGAATGCGCTAAATAAAACGCTCTGTGTGAGTTTTCAGTATATAGACAGGTTTTATTTGGGTTTTTGGCGGTAACACATGAGTATGAAAAGGAAATGGGCTTTATTGGAATAACGAACATAATGTGATATAATTTAAAAATCTCATAAACACTTTCAATTCAAAACGTCAAGTTGTTTCACAATTGTTAATACAAAAGATCCATATCAAGGAAAACAGGTAGTAAATAATTTACATTTCGATAAAATCATGTTTCAAAAAGAATAAACTCTATCCAGCAAAAATATAAATCATTTAAATAATTAAAACAAGCATTTTTATTGTAAAATATATTTATTTAATTCCGAAATCATCAAAATTTTTCTTTAAATAAAATCTAATTTAATAAAAATTACATCTGTCAAACTATTGACATCCATCGGTAAAAACAGAAAATTTTAACTCTTCAAAAGAAATCTAAAATCAGTTGTCAAAATAAATAATTGAATTTTTAATTGATTTTCAATCAAAAATCACATACAAAATATAAAAGAAACACCCAGTATTTGAATGAGAAATAATTTTTATATTAAATGTCAAAACAATGGATACCAAAAAGTACCTTTAAGTTGGGAAGATTCAACGCCAACGGAGCGGTTTACGAATGTTTGACGTCCGACAAATGTCGTAATATTCGGGTAATACGAAGATTTTGAAAAGCCATGACCTGAAAAAAAGGGGTTTGTTTTAGAAAAAAAAAAAAATTGAAGGGAGACACGTGGATAAGAGAAGAAAAAGGGTGTATGTTTGAAATTAGTCCCAGAAAAATAAATTTGAAAGAAACTAAAAAAAGAGAAAATGTTTCCAACGGTAGTACTGTTTAATACTTAAAGTGAACATTTAAAAACAAGAATATAACTTACCGAGCGTATTGAGACGAAAACTAAATTCAAAACATTCCTAAGAACGAAAATCATCCAGCCAGACATTTTTCAACTCTTGGAAAGCGTAGAGAGAAGCTGGGAGGTGTCATGAGCATTTCAAAGTGATCAGAAAACAGGATATTCTGAAGTTTCCACCGTCAACAAAGAGGAAGTCCACGGAATAAACATGCCTGTACCTTTCATTTTATGACACACGTGTTAAAAAGAGCTCAGAATTTATACCTAAAACGATATAAAACAGTTAAAGAACGATATAATAATAATCGGATCCATTTCAATAGATAAAAAAATACCAAATTGATCTATATTACTTACAATAGTTTAGTTATCCGTTAATGCATTTAAAAATTCGTATTTATCATTAATCTTTAAAAAAAAAACGATTGTAGCATGACTTTAAAAATCTTTTAAAAATCTGGAACCTAATGTGTAGTTTTGTTAAAAGTTCAGAATCTAATCAGCATTCTAAGCAATTTTAAACAGTTAGAACTGAGTTTAAAGGTTAACTTGTAACCAGAATTTTGTAAAAGAGTTAAAATATCTGTTAATATCCAGTTTTCATTTAAAAGTTGCATTTAATGATCCACATTTATTTGATTTAGAATATACGAGTTAAAATTTACCTGAGAATAACTTCATTACACAACACTTTATGTCAACCATCATTTAATTTGGCGGCAAGTACTTACCTCGTCCAAACAGATAAACAGGAACTTGTACAGTTTACACAGTGGTCACACTGTCGAAAAGTCACAATTTGAAAAGGCGCCAAATAAGTTAGAACTTGAATACAGTCAAGGTAAGGGATCCTATTCAGATATCGGGCTTTCGAATCCTTTAACGACCCTGAGATTAAAAAAAATATTGACAATTTTAATCAATCGATTCATTTAAGTACAGTAGACTCCCGATTATCCGAATCCCGATTTACCGAAACGCCGCCTTATCCGAAACAAACGGAAATTTTGAATCCGCCGTTTTAACCGAAACAAGTCTAGATGAAACTTCCGATTATTCGAACTTTGCACGTGTACTTCTTAGAATTAATAAAAATCTGGTTTTCACCGGAATTTACTTCTGAATCGCATTTCATTTGAATAAAACGCATTTTAGAGTTTATTTATATAGTTTTAAATTGACATCACCATGAGCAACACAATAAATTATGGCGTAGGTAAAAGCACTGTTTCCGAATGCAGAAAAAAAATCGACAGAAAATTGAATAATGGTGTAGTGTGTTAACATCTCCTGCACCACAGCGAAAATCTATGAAAAAGGGCGAATACACTAAAATTGACAAGACATTGTATTTATGGTTTACACAACAACGCGTCCGCGGTATTCCATTTTCGGGCCCTCCTGATATATTTACAGCAAGTGACGGTTGGTTATCGAAGTGGAAAACGCGCCATGGGATACATCAACTAAATATTTGTGGCGAAAAATTATTTACAAGCTAGAGTTAAAAATTTCAAACAAAAATTTATAAACAAATTATGGAAGAAGAGGAATATACGCAAGATTAAATTTATAACTGCGACGAAACTGGTCTATATTATAAGATGTTGTCATCAAAAACTTTAGCTGGAAAAGATGAGGATGCTGCAGCCGGTTAAAAAAAAAATAAGGCCCGGGTAACAATTCTTGCTTGTGGTACTTTTTCAGGACGGCATAAGCTGCGATTGATGTGCATTGGCCAATTCGCAAAGTCAAGAGCTTTTAAAAATGTGCTGGCAAATGATTTACCAGTTTATTACCGAAATCAAAGAAGTGCTTGGATGGACTCAACATTATTCAAAAACTATATAAGACTTTTTTTCCTGGAGTTCAGAGGTTCTTAAGAAAAAGTGGTTAACCTAGAAAAGCTCTTCTGTTAATAGACAATGCACCATCTCACGAAACTAAGAATGAATTAGGAAGTGAAAATATCAAAGTTATGTTTTTACCACCGAATGTAACTTGGTTAATGCAGTCTATAGATCAGGGTGTATTTGAAAATTTCAAAAGGCATTATCTACGAAACTTACTACATCCAATTCTAGGAAGAGTAGGCAATGGTGAAGAACTCGTGGATTGTTTAAAGGAAAAAAAATTGAAAGGCGTAGTTTATTGGGCAGCAGATGCATGGAGCAAAGTGAAAAGTTCAACCTTACAAAAGTCTTGGGCAAAAATAATACACCACGAAGAAACGACCCCCAGAAAATAAAGATGAGGAAGCGGAAGTTTCGCTCCATGAAATGATGAGAAATTAGGTGGATGTGAAGATATTAGCCGAGAAGAAGTTGAGGAGTGGATAACATTTGACAACAAAGAACAAGAGGAACTAACTGATGTTGACCTTATTGAACTTGTTAATACAAGAGATCATCATTCCTCCCGTTCTTTCTTCATCATTACAGAAAGTAATGATGAAGAAGGAACAAAAATTTCACATGCGAAAGCGTTTGATGCGTTAAACACAGCATCATTATACGTAGAGTAACAGCCTAATGCCACAGTATTCTGCCGGTCCCGGCTGTTTCGGATAATCGAGAGCCTACTGTATTTATTATTTTTTATTATTACAATAACTACGAAACGCCGCGCCGTCCACAAGCATGGTCAGTAACTATTGATAGGGAAGAAATCAAAAGAAATTCAACTTCAGTTTGTTGAATTAATGTTAGCAATGATTGCTGATGCTGCAAAAAAACCTAAAGTGCAAAATGTCTCTAACTATAAACCTTTCAAAATATGATACCGTGGCAGATAAGAATTTTAGGAATTTCCGATTGCTTTTAATAGGTTCTTTATAATTTCTCGTGTTTACCCCACCATAATGACGATTTTTCCACTTATCGTGCTAATATTCCACAATTGCAGTTACTCACCAGTGCCAAAACGTCCT
The DNA here is from genome assembly GCA_004143645.1 of Protaetia brevitarsis. Taxonomy (NCBI): domain Eukaryota; kingdom Metazoa; phylum Arthropoda; class Insecta; order Coleoptera; family Scarabaeidae; genus Protaetia; species Protaetia brevitarsis. The sequence goes on along the minus strand of RXPK01000891.1, from coordinate 23,808 downwards.
CTTTATGGTCTTCAAAACGTAAGTAATAAGTTTTGATTTTTAATTAAATTTATCAGGTTTGATTAAAATATTTGTGAAGTACTTATGTATAATTTCCTGGGTGTCAAACTACTGATGGAGTTAAAGAATCAATTCACTTTAAGGGTTCTTGGAACATCAAACTTGGAAGGAAATATGTCACCTAGATGATTCCACAAAGGTACTAAACTTTTGAATATGCAATAGGCACTTTGTTGGTTCGTAATACAATAATCGTTAATATAATAAACTTCTTTAAATGTTAATAAGTAATGAATTATCTCTATTGTCACCCTCTTATGAGAAAGAACAACATTATAAAAATTCATCTCTGAATTCATGTCTTTCACCAATAATTGATCATGATTACTGCTGGTCGATTACATCAGATTCTTCATCTTCATCATTCACAGTTTTGATTAATCTCCCATATACTGAAGGTTTGTCTAAACTAAAATTAATATCTCTTTAATGAGTTGTTTTACAAACGATCCAAAAATTAGTTTTCTGAAAGTAACGATAGTGTAATATGACGACATAATTAACTGACCTCACCAACCCATGAATATCTTTGTATAGTATATATATATTATATAAAAATGCTAGATTGTCATGATTTTTTAAAAGTTTTAAGAAGTTAATTTAACTCGATTTCACTCTCTTAGTCACTTATTATCGTTTAATATTTTTAGTAAAAAAATATCTACGGCTTTTAATGGATCATATTAAACATCAATTTGTGTTATCATAATCCCAGCTTTCGATAAAATTCGTGTGCATAGTATATCTTTCCATTAAGAGATTGTTGAAACAGGAGTTCAAATACCAACAACACCCAAACAGAACGCGTTATTTGACAATACACAATACATTTTTCAAAACGATGAAAGTGAATCTTTATTATATCTAACACAGAACGTGGTGGATCTGTCGCATTGGTTTTCAACGGTAATTCGAAACCGAAACGAAATGCACACAGACACTGCCAGTGTGGAAAACGTTAACACAACACCATTGTACGGGTAACAGATTCTCTGGTGTGATAAATGCGTCGACAGTCCTTTTTGTCCAATCCCATTCGGTATTGTGGACGCGTTATTTCGTCTTTCTACCCTCATAATGCTTTATAAAATGTTATCTTGATACGAACCCCGGCTTTGTGTAATTATACAATGTGGTCGCGTTATCTTCTTGTATCGTATAGCCCCTGGATTTAAATGACATTTCATGATTTGGAAATATCGTCAATTTAATTTATTTATTATGTTTTTTGTGAGCTTAAGATCTTTTCCTAACAAACATAACCTTTTCGTTAAATAGCTAAGTTGTCTTATCGATTAGGCAATGTTATTAAACTGAAAATATCAAAGCTAGGCACTACTTATGTCAGTATATATACAAGGTGTGTAGACATTCATCAAAAAACTGCACTTGGCAACCATCTTTGCTAAATTGTTAGTTGTTTATCTTAATTGAAAAATCATCTATCTTATATCTTGGGCCTGTCTACACGAACACTGAACCAAAAATGGGTCCTGAAACAATGAAAGACGTCAACAAATTAATGTTGAAAAATGGAAATGTGGATTATATAGACATCATATCTAAATATAATTCAGTTCTCATATCATAAAAGTTTAAATGTAATTATAATTTATTATAACATAACTAAATAATTGTTCATTACAGATTAATTTTCATTGTGTTAATTTCATTTGAAAAAACAAGATGTATACATCTGCAAAACATCTGAAATAATAAACTTCAAAATTATTTAGATCATTTTATTCCATTGCCCACAATATCAAGACAACGTAAAATTAAATTATCAATCCAAAACGGAAGAAAAGAAGAATCATAAAAATAACGGTATATATTCCTTGATATTTATATTATTAACAAAATTATTTATTAAAGGAATGAAAATATAGTTACCATAACAAATAATTATTTATTATCCATGGGCTAATAAACAATAATTTTTTATAATAACGAAAAGTAATTTATTCTACTAATGAATCTTGTTATTGTAAATAATATTTTATCATAACAATGCCACATTTCGTTCTGTCGATGAAAATTCACTCATTGAATGTAGATTATCGATATCATGTCCAGTATTTTTATCAGTGAAGTCTCGAAAGTTTCAATATTCAGTTAGTTAATATGCATTTTTATCTAACTCTTCCTGCTAAAAGAAGGCGGAGGGTGAAGTAGCGTGATATTAGGTAGATAAGTTTTTCTTTTCGCCTCATAATATCGTTTTAACATTTCTTCTGTTAACATGTTTTCCCCGAAAGTATGTATGGGAACATAGTAGAGCGAACTGCATTTAGGATAGCATTGTAAATACTCGAATTAATTCGACTTGTCAAATTTAATTGTGTTATTCTTACTATTTTTGTTGTGCGTGTCTTTCTGTCGTTAGAAATAGTAATTAATTCACTTTTAGGTATCTTCCAGCAAATGTCTTTCGAAGATTGGAATATTGGAAGACCAAGGCAAAGACGCACTGTACAAGTAGAAGAGCAAATTTTAGACTTAAACGGAACCCCCTAATTAGCACTACAAATTAAAAAATTCAGGTAATTTTTCTTGGTAAAAATCAGTTTTCTTGATCATTTTCCGCACTGAATGGATGTAAATGTATAGGAACTTAAAGAAAATGTCGAGATGTTAGAAATTTTTGCCATAATACAGGTATTTTACGTGAATATTATAGGAGAATTTCTGTTTCTTAGAAGAAAATCTCTAGCATTGTAATATTACCAAGAAAAATATTAATATCATTTAAAAAACTTGAAATTTCTCACAATTTGGAAAATTACAGTCATAAATATAGTAATTTTCAAGTGATAAGGAAATAAGCAAGGTGTGCATGTGTTAACTTAGAATATTCTGGTTTAAGTTAGACGTTGGCAGAAATGCCATGGTGTTCAGCCGCTCGTGGTTCTGTTTTCATGTTATTTTAGAACTATTATACTGATTATTATAATAATAATAACTCAGCACTACAGGCCTTGAAGGCCCTTGGCTAGAGTGCCGGAACATACCGAGCCACTGAGAAGCGTTGTCCGAATGGTGATCCAACCAACAACCGGTATCGCATATTGCTGCTTGACTTGCAAGATTGGCAATGATACACCCTTCCTTCTCAGCCGTACTGCCGACGCTTAAAACATATTCAAAATATAAATTATTTTAGCAATTCTTACTTTTCAATGAAAGCCTAAACGGAGATATTTGAGTGCTGCACAAATATAAATAAACAGCTACACATATAAGACGCCACCAATGCGTAGAATATTGCGAAAACAGCTGCCTAGGTAGGTGGTATTAATGCCTTAAAGTCTGTTACGCACCCTGTTATAATTTGAACATGGAATATCCGAAACAACTTCGTTGGAATTAATTTACTATTATCTCTTAAAAACTTATCCGACATACTGAAAAATTTAGGTAATTTTTCCTTAAAAAATGTTCGATGCCCCTTTTGGAAGTCGTGATTCGAAGTTGCATGGAATTCAGAAGCAAATATTTGCTTTTTATAATAGAAGATACGAGTTGATTTAACTCATCGTGTTTAAAATTTTAAGGACGGATATTTTATTAGAAGTTTATATTTTAAGGACGAGGTTTATATTTTATTAAAAGTGTATATTTTAAAATATTTATTGCTGTCGAAACTTGTTTATATCATCTCATTTTTTATTCTGATTCTGATCTAAGGTGCCTAATTTGCGCTTCTTTTTACAAATTTTGGTTTTTAATTTTAATAGTACCAAATATAAATCAATTTTGTAGCAAAAAATATATTATTTTATAATAAAATGTGCTTCATATGTTTATTTGGAATTAAAAATGTTGTGTAAATTCTTTATCCTATTTAATTATTAAATCTACATATTTGCCAGCACTAGTTGCTACAACTCCAAATATCTATATATTTGCAGCTGCATGTAAAAACCTTAAGTCTTTAAATTAAAATAGTTTTCCTAAGGAAGGAGAGGTTATTCTTTCGGAAGGACTACCGGTGAATATGACGGACTACGGACCGATGGACTGACAGGCAAGTGGACTGACAAAACGACGGGCCGGACGAAGCTAATAAAGAAATGGACCGGGCCGAGATAATTGTCAAAATGCGCACCTCTAGTTTTTAGGAGAGAGTGAGTATGTTTCATTGTTTTTTAAACTTCGTTTTATGGAGTTTTATTGTATCTTGAACTAGATAAATGCTGTATCTTGTTGGCAAATGCTAAAGGAGCAATACGATACTAATTTAGAGGTGAGTGTTTTGCAAACTAAAGTTCATTGACATGTTTTGTTCAGAATTAAGTCAGATACTTCTATCTAAGACTCTAGGACAGGCTATATATACATTGCACATACTAAATATGTAAATAGCATATTTAATTTGGTTTTTTTGACACTGAATCTAGACAAAAGGATTGATAAAAGATATTACGATACAGCATTCCGTAAATAAATAGCAAAAATTATAGTTTTAAGGAAGAGATATATGCAATTGAATATAACCTATGAAATTTCCTAAGCTCATCATAGTAGAGCATTTCATGTACTTATAACTGAGTTTTCACTCGTACGTGCTTATAAATTGAAACAATTATCGCCATCTTACAAGACTTTGGGAAAGGTAGTTAAGCGCATGCAACAAGAGCAACAAAATCTCGTGTGTACAAAATTATATAGCTGAGATCGTTGATAATTATTTACAGCAGGTGCTTATGCACAAACCAGGCAACGATTCGACGAACAAACATAATATACGCCTCACGATAATGACCGCAATTATATCTTAGGTCTGTATGCCCGTAAATATACAAAAAAAACTGTTATAAATAGTAATCGCCCTTTTGGTGGAGTCATTTTTTATAATTGTCCTGTTTGGTACCTCCAAACATTTTTTGTGGGTTTGGCAATGTAGGTATTCGATATTATAAGTTGGTTCATTGTATTTTCAAAGTAGTATAGGTGAAGCAGGTTTTTATATTGAACATAAATACAGCATTTTTCTTACGTAAAGATACGCTTTAAAGATATCAAAAATATTTGTATATGTATATATAGGATGATCCACGGAACCCGTCGATTAAAAGTTCATGACTTTGAAATGATATCCGCCGTTTTGAAACTTTGGCGTTAAGCATAGTTAGCTGTGATCCATTTAGAAAAAAAGACTTCATCTAAGCCGCACTTTCGGTTATATCGAAATCAGGGCCAACTTTGATATTATATAAAAAAAAACCTACATTTTTCGTGCATTTTTAGGTTCTACTAGACATTTTAAAACCAATTTCATAAAACATCTAACATCTTTCAATACTAAGAAGTTACCCCAAATCAACCATGGATTATGGGATATATAATAATTTTGTTTACATTCTGTTCCTTGGTTAAATAGTAGAGGACTCACACCCTTCACAGTCAACATTAAAAACTCTCTACCTTTTATAGAGTAGCTGTTATACGCATTTATGCGCATCATATATTTTTGTGCTTATTTTCACGAAAACCAAAATAACTCTGAAACGGTAACCGATAGGTAACTAGATGGTTTATGATTTTGGCTTTAAAATATCTATTAGACTTGTCCTAAGCCATAAGCTCCACACGAAAGTTGCTTAAAACAAGCTTCTGAGCCATAAGCTCCACACAAAAAGTGGCTCAAGAATGATCCCTGAGCTCCACACGAAAAGTGTCTCAAAAAGCTCCTGACCGCTCAAAAAGGCTCCTGAGCCATATTTTCCACACGAAGGTTGCTCAAAAAGCTCCTGAGCCATAAGATCCACACGAAAAGTGGCTCAAAAAAGCTCCTGAGTCCTAAACTCCACACGAAAAGTGACTCAAAAAGCTCCTGAGTCATAAGCTCCCCGCGAAAGTGGCTCAAAAAAGCTTCTGAGCTATAAGCTCCACACAAAAAGTGAGTCAAAAATGTTTCTGAGCAATAAGCTCTACGCGAAAAGTGGCTCAAAAAGCTCCTGACCGCTCAAAAAAGCTCCTGAGCCGTATGCTCCACACGAAAGTTGCTCAAAAAGCTGCTGAGCCATAAGCTCCACACGAAAAGTGACTCAAAAAAGCTCCTCAGCCATAAGCTCCACACGAAAGTTGCTCAAAAAAGTTCCTGTGCGCTCAAAAATGCTCCTGAGCCATAATCTGCACGCGAAAGTGGCTTAAAAATGTAGAAAAGTTGCTCAGTTGCTTTTTTTAACAGAGTTCACTATTTCTTTTTTTTACGAATGTTATAAATCATTTGATTACATTCTGGCTTCCGGAGTACCCGCAGGGTTGGCAGAAGTTACGATGCCCCGCAATGCTGATTTGTTCTATGATATATTTTTTTAAACGTAGAAAATTATTATTATTATTATTAGCGCATTAGCGCAAAATTTAGTGCTTACTTCAAATAATATTGCGAATTTGTGTTCTAAGCAGCAACATATTTGTAGATATTATATTGGGAAAATTAGCAAATTAGCTTCTATCCAAATATCAAAAATAATGAGTTTCTAACTGTTTCTATACTCACACAGTATTATCTTTTTAAGTTGTTAATAAACTATGTTGCTTTTTTCTTTTGTTTTTAATGTATTATCTTAATTTATACTTTTTATATACGTATGTACTTTAGTTTGCCCTGTAAAGGGTTTTGCTGTTGGACAGTAAACTATTATTATTATTATATTAAGTAAAAAGCGTAATACTTGCATAACTAAGCAGAAAATGCAATTAACATAAAGGTACTGTTGTTTGGCATTCGTTTCTAACCTTTCCGCCGCTAGCATTAGCAAATGCAGAGGCACAATAAAGATTAACAATAACGCAGCGACAAATAACAGAATGATAAGAGTCGGGAAAAGCCCGACGTGTATACAAGAGAGTATTTCTAATTTCGCGAATCGTATTTTGTCGCAGCGCCAATGACAGCCAATAAGGTCGGGGTCTGGCAACGTATTGTTATTGCAATAAAAGAGACCTCTCTCTCCGTGGTTATTGTAGGTCGTCGTCGTGCGTCGTCCCTTCAGCTAGACGAGACTCAGATTATTCCGGGGCCGCTTTTTTCTTGCGCTCATTTCGATTTAATGGAGACGCTACGAAGGCGAAGGGGATGCCGTCGCTCTTGGGGCGAGCTGATTGGAGTGTGTTTTGTTGTTGGGAGCGTGATGGCTCCGACGGGGCTTAGAGAAAAATCGAGATTTAATTGGCGTTCCGGTCTCCCGCTTACAGTTTTGCATTTCGCGCTCTGGCACAAGTTTGGCTTCGTATTGATTGTGTTGTTTCGCCAATACGCTATGGATTTCCGACTACACAATGGTACTAGTGGAGAGCTTTCGAAAGACGAAGTCACATTTCATTTGTACATCGTTTCTGTTTTGATTAAGCAAGTTTGGATTTTGCATAATAAGGTTTCAATCCGTTACGGCCAGAATAAGCATTGTTGATATAATTTAAACTTAAGTGAAAGAATTAACATAACAAATGAAGTTATTATGAATTTATTCATTTACTAGCAATATGGTAAAGATATCTCCAAAGCATGCACAAGATTTGATGAAACCTTTCCATACTTATGGGATGGGTTATGAACACCAAAAGCTTTTAAAGATTACAGAAAGCAACTTTGGATCATCATTCAAATCACCCAGAGTTTTCCTAGAGCCAGAAATAACATTTATAATAGAACTAACGCTTTAGCTATTTCGAAGTACATCAATCATTGCATTGAACAGAGTTAATCAGAGAATCACCAGAAGTTTCACTACGGTGATTAAATGGACAAATATCTATTCTTTTTTAATTAATTTTTGGCGATTTCTATGATTGATGCGATTTTTGTACACAGACTTGTAGTCTTAACAAATACCTGTCGCTTGGTACTAATGCTTCATGATGACTACATTGGTACATGTTAGTTTTTCTATATATAGCGACTTGAACTAAGGTCTATTCACTGTAAGAATGCAGCGTTACATTAGATAGGCGGAAGATTTTACGACTTGCGATTGGCTAATAGACGAGGCGAAATCTCACAACATACGAAAAACATTTTTATGTAGCAAATGAAATTTAAGTTGGATAAAACAAAATATTTTCTGACATCTATGACATTTGTCAATCCTGTGTTGGTTTCAAAGCTCTGTATTTGCGTGTTTATATTGCTTTTTGTGTCGTCGTGGTTAGTGTAATTTTATAAGCAAATGTTAACAAAAAATAGTTCTTCTTAGAGTTCTACTGAATACTGTTGAATATTTGAAGGTATATTGTTTTAAATAACTATATAAAATGATAGTGATAACATAGTATATTTTTACATCAATTTTAGTATGGCAGATGAAGAAGGTATTTGATCTACCTGCAGGGTCATCAAAAAATCCTCAGGGAAAAATGATTGCAGTAAGCCAAAGGATAATGGCTTATAATTGTATCTGGAGCTTACATATTGGAGTACGAAGATGGTTTCCTTGAAAACGGTCTCCTTTTCTTCGAATCCAAGAAAACTGGAGATTATCACGAAGAAATGAACAGCCAAGTGTTCACGGAGTGGATGAGAAATTGTGCTTCCTTTTCTGGAACCAAAACTCTTTATTATTATGGATAATGCTCCCTACCACTCAGTCAGAACAGAAAAAAAGCCTATCATGGCATGGAAAAAGCAACAATTAATTGAATGGCTTCTTGCAAAAGGAATTATTGTTGACAACACTTTGTTAAAGGTTGAGTTGCTTGAACTTGCAAGAAAATATATTAACGATAATCCCATCCCATATGTTATCGATCAAATGGTAGAAGACAGTGGTCAAACAATTTTAAGATTGCCTCCTTATCACTGCAATCTGAACCCCATTGAGCTTATTTGGGCTCAAGTAAAGCATCATGTCGCAGCTAACAACAAAACTTTTAAATTACCTGAGGTGAAAACCTTACTTATTGAGGGGCTTAACATTGTAGATAGTAGTGCATGGAGGAATTGCATCAAACATGTTATTGAAGAAAATAGATGTATCAACTCGACAATGTTGTTGAAGATATGATCGAAGAATTCATCATAACAGCAAATACCTCATCATCATCAGATCTGTCATTAGAATCTGATTCTGAATGATAATTGAAACGTGCATTTTGTTCTAACTATATTATTATTTGAAGTTTCCAGAACGCAATTAAACTTACATTATATTTAGGCATATGCTATATTTCATACTTATACCTTAAGGTGTTTTTATCTTTTTATTATGTTGCCTCTGCTTTATTGTTGTTGTACAATTTTTAGAAGTACATTTGTTTCTACGTTGTATTTAGTGTAGGCATTACTTGACAACTAACATTTAACATGTTTTATCTTGACTGATTTGTCCATGAAAAATTCATTTTAAATTATTATCCTAACATTATGTGTATTAATTTTATTCTTACTATACTACATGTCACATGTTAATTTATTTTAATCGTAATTTGATTTTTATCCTCTATTGTGTTTTATAAATTAATATATTATACTTTATAGCTTAATAAAGACGAATTGCAATTGTCGAAACGTCGCATATGGAATAGAATAAACATAGTTTCACCGAGATTGGACAAGTTTTTTGGCTATCGTTAACTACCCCCGTAAGTTCCCGAAATGTATTCACTGTTTACTTTATTTGTATTATTTTATCACCTTATATTATGACTATAACATTCTAAACAAACTACTAAAAGCGTAGTGATTTCATGTTATCCTTTCCTATTATTACAAAATTTTGATAACCAAACTTTTTCGCTTATGACACTGACAATTTACAATTTGAATTTGCCGCTAATTTTTCATTCTTCGGTGTAATTTGGGCGCCGATCGCAGCGCTATCTACTGCATTCTTAAAGTGAATGGAGTATAGTTAGTTCCTTCGGTGAACAGCAAACTTGTTTTATTTAAGAGTTCCAGTCTATATTTTAATTTTGAATAACAGTTTAGTAGGCAAATTCACATTGGCTTTTCTGTAGAATACTTATACCCAACCATCATTTATAATTAAAATTAAACAAGCATTTAATTAATGCATGGACTTTCGAGGTTGTTGTTCATACCATACTCTGCTGGGCTCCTGGCCTAGAACCGCGTTCTGGGTCTTCTTCTGGCCAAAGTTTCGCCGACATTTTCAGGGCTGCTTGTTATTACTGTTTCAAATCAACAGCAGCAGCAGTAGTCCTGAAGATGTCCTTTGCGGTAGGAATTTATTTGTTATTATGCGTTGTAGGCTATCAAAATAAAGGAAAATTGAACTGCTCTATCATGATATCTTAGCGAGCCATCTTCTTCTCATTTGAAAAATTTGAAACAAGATCTGAAAACTATTTCTTTACCTTTAAATATACGTAAAAGGATACGTACTGCTGTGGTTTTGGACTCCGTGACCCATACTACCCTTTTATCGCTGAGATGTATTTTAAGTTGCATATTTTGATTATTGTGTTTTCTTTGTCCGTACAGCTGATTTTTAATTTACCGGGAATTTTCACAATTTTGTTTTGTTTTGTAAAGTTTAGTTTAAGAATTTATTGTATGATTTTATTTATGTAGTGTTGAGATTTTTAATTAATCCAGTCATTCAATTGTCTATTGTTTGCTTGTGCTGATTTATGCGTATTCTATTAAATATTGTCATTGCAATGTTCTACCTCTGCGTTGTACGAAAATTGAGAGAGGGATTTTTGTAGGAAAAAAGAATTGTAGGGTTTTGTTAAACACTTCCTTGTTCGACTATTGATGTAAGTAGACGTTTTTCTTAAATAATTGTTGCTATTTTGTTATTCATTTTGTATTGAGGAATTAAACTTTCTTCTTTAATATGATCAATTAAGGAATTATTATTGTAATAATTGTTAATGTATTGAAGTGTACACTTGGTATATATGAGATCAATTATTATTTTTTTGTTTAGGAAGATTTATTTTAGATTTTCTCTCATTTGTATTTAAAGAGTTAATTTTTCCGTTAATCTATTTTGCTGTATCATTTTTAATTTTTCTTTTTATTATTTTATCACCTCGTTTGGGTGAATAGAAGCATTTTTCTATCATTTAGTTTTTTCATTTTTATAAATTTCTAGTATTTGTTCACGCTTAGATTAGTTTAATTTGTGAAACCACGTGGATAGAAATTCAAAGGGTTTGTATATTGAATAATCTTCCTGAACAAATAAAACCTTTCTTTTTTGCTTTGCATAGGAAATAGCATTGTCCTATTTTAAATTAGAGTCTAGTGCAGTATTTATTTTAGGCCAGAACCTTTAGTTCAGGGTTTTTCTGCATTTTGTATTTTAGCATTGTATTTTAGCCCGTTTTGTTGAAATAAATTTGTTGTTTAATGGCATCAATGGGTTAAAAATTCTGTTCTTTTATTTTATATTAAACCTTTACAATTTTTCGTGTAATTAAGAAAGTCTGATTTCATTTACTCACAATTAGCTTTTCGTGGTTAGATTAAAGTTTTAATTCGCGAGGGTAACTCTGAGATTAATAATTCTTTTGTTTTATTAAAAATCTTTCTTTTTTCATTTTAAAATCATTCTGCATTTTTTTTATTTATTTCGTTTAATACATTACATTACAGTGCGCTGTAAACATTAAAAAAATATATTTAAACTTTTTTAACTTCAAAGCACTCTAGAAGAAAAAGGAAATAAGAGAAAACAGAAATGCCAAAAATGTGAAATTTAACACAACTAGCGTATAGAAATGTCTTCTCTCTCTTGCCTGTCACTGGTGCACCATGTTGAGCACCTATATTAGAGTTTAACGCAAGCTAGCTCATTGAGGCTTCGATACATTTCGCATTCCTCACCAATGCCTCGTTTGAGACCTCCCTGACGTATAATAGCATCAATTTCCCGAGGTCTATATTGAAGAACTATTACAATACTTTCTAATAATGACGTTAACATACAATATGCGGTTTTTATCTTTTTGTTTTCATTATGCAGGTATATTTTACTTCTAGTTTATTCAAAATTACGAAACAAATATGAAAGCTCATAAAAGAATATTGATTACCTATTTGTAAATGAAAAAACTACATTCTTCCATTTTTCCATACAATTGATGACGTGATCTTATTTTCTATTACTGCATTTTGTAAGCGGAAAGTGTTGTAGGCTTGCACGTGCTTGCATAAAATATATAAGTATTGTTTAAGCAGTTAGAAGAAGCGTTCTTGGAATGATTTATCAAGTGTTGTTCATGGTAACCCGCAATTCCTGTGTAAATAATCTCTCTACCCGCGATTCAAAAAACAGACAATTATGACAAAAAAGGACTCAGCTCGCAGACGACGTTCGGTAGTGGGGTCTGAGCGTGGCTTTGATGCCTTAAGCGAAACGTGTCAAAGCCCTGACGCATTACTACACGCCAAATGCTTAGTATGGCATATATATTTATCTCGGGAATTCTGAGCTAGCTCGTTCGATACCCTAAGTTGTAACGTATCGGGATATTCCCGAGGCTTCTATCTTGTCCGTTAAACCCTAACCTATACCAGTTGTGATATTGATTGTTCCATCATATGTTACTATTTCTTCCCTTCAATCAGTTAGTAATGCAGGCTGTAGAGCATCCTTTAGACCCTAATTTCTCCGTTTGGTTTCTTGGTTTCAATTGTTTATTCAAAGATATGCTAAAACACATTTTTAATATAATCATAATGTAATTTTATAGTTATATTCAAGGAATTAAAACGTGAATACTTTTAGCAGACGCAAGTTTTGAGCAAGCTTTAGAAATAGTCGACCATCGCACTTTTTTGAAAATATTCGGAGTTGTTAGACTGTCACTGTTTTTCACATTTTTCAGTTTTGAGGTTACTTCACTGCATTCTCTATTTCATGCAGCCTTTTTTTATTTCTACTTACTCTTAATCGTTATTAAACTTAATTCATTTCGGTGGAGGCGACAGTACTTATAGGTGATATTTTTAATAAATCAGATACCACTGTGAATATGTTTTTGAAAGTGTCATTTTGAAAATTTTAAATTGATTTGAGAGTTGTAAGTTTGTTTTGTAACTAATGTTTTTTTAACAGATTTATAAGCGTCAAATCAATAATCAAACATTTGACAACTTGAGATCATTTTTATATGTGAACCGTGGTCTATAGATATTATCAATCACTACATAGTGTCATAGATTATCAAATTTATGTTCTTTTATTAACGAAAACACTTCTAAGAGCGTAATTACATTACAATTACAAAGCACATAGTTTAAAAATACGTTTCATAAAATAGCTACGTTTTAAAGCCTGTGTTATGAATTTAGGTTTTATTATGCTGCAAAAAACAAACCGTTTCTATAATACTTATTTTATCTTTAATTATAAGATTGTTAACTAAGAATCGAAGAAACTACATTACCACAAAAGTAACTATAGGCACTTTTCGCACGCATTCGAATATTCATGCCTTCCTTACTATAATTTACAGTTACTACAGAAGAGATTATTGAGGACTGCTACAACAATACGTTTGAACCGATGTATTAGTAAAATTTAATTATGCAATTCTAACCTTTAATCTATGTAGTTAATTGTTAGACTGCCGAATTTTTCTAAGTAACTATTTAACTATTGTGCGTTAAAACCATGATTTCTGTACCTATTAATTTTGAATACGTAATTTGTCGTTTCTTCATTTAAAACATATATCGAACTTATGTTCCGGGGCAGCTTTTGTTGCAATTTCGCCTGAATCAAGTATGCATAACTCGTTGAGCTGCAATTGCACCGTGATTTAATATTCACCATGTCGTAAAATTATTCGGTCACGTTTTCCAAGCCGGAAACAATTGGCTACGCTTTCAGCGCATGAGATGTGACCAGACATAGGTAAGTAACAATACTGTCGAAAAAAATCGCCGCTACGGTCGTACACTGTCTGCCGGTTAAATATCACCTTTACAACATTCCCTGTCTAAATATTATGTTGATGGCTAATTGCTGTCCGTCTGCCCGGGCATTCGGTGAGAGGTAAGATGCTGAGTCAGCTGTCATAATGATGCTAGGTGCGACTTTTCCTTAATCATAAAAATGAGGACCCAGCAGCCTTTGTTCTACTAATTAGTTGCTATTGCAGTCTACGCTGTTGCCGAAAAATTTCGTTTTCGAATGATTACGTAAAGAGATATGAGAACTCCACTATATTATATTTCATATTCCCACGTGAATATAAGAGTGTATGGATGTATTCCATTTCATCAACATAACAGAAAAATATTTAGCCGTAAAGATTGTCTTAAACAGTTCAGCATAAGGAAAAGGATCTAAAATTTAACGGTATTTGAAGTTCGCTTTATTTATGAAAAAGCTAAATAATACAATTTATGCTAAACTCCGTGCAACACCTAAAGCTATTATACAAGGTTATCTATTTTTAAGTACCACTTGGATTCCATAACAATTAAAATGTTGCTACTCTAACTAAATAAATTTCCCTATGATTGTTAATAATAAGAACAAAAATATAATAAATCGCTCAGCTATCTGTTGAATGACTTTAGTTGTCTTCCAGTATTCACCAAGAAGCAAGGAGTAAGGGAATACTATGGGAAAACCTTATTCTGAGAGCAGAACCTAGGAAGTAGCCCCTGACCTTCTTACAGCAGCAGAATGATATAAAAGCAAATAAAAAACAGCAGTACCTATTCTAATATTTAAGGATAAAACACAAACTTAATCGTAATTATTCTAACCAATAATAATTAAACTAAAGGTTTATATTTTAAATATTTGCTAATAATTGTAATTTAATATCAATTCGCACCACAAAGAGTATGAAATATTCATCTATAAATATGTACTGCCCTATTACGTATCCAAATATCATACCGTAACCCGTAATCTATTCAATTCTTTGGCAGCGTTATCTTTAATATCTATTTTGCGTAGCGACCATTTTAACCCCTTAGCTAATGCCTTAAGTTTCGTACGCGGCCGGCACTCATCAGTGAATGCATTCCACTACATTCACAACGCGAATCATTAACCCTCCCAGTTCCACATAAATATAATTTGTAGTTTGCTGCCTGAGTATAACTATGAGTATAATTGATTAGGAAAATACAGAACTAGATAGCAAAACTCCTAAGTCGCCATGAATGAGAATTTATCCCATTCAGTTCAAGGAAATGCATCACTGTAAAAAGTAACAGTGCAGTAATATTTGCACGATTGACAAGTAATTTTTTTTGCTCAGATTACCTAATTTATATAATTTCAATAATGTTAGTTTTTGAAAATATAGGAAAATATTAAAATATATAAATAACAAAGTAGTGAAAAATATTTTAAATTAAAAGCAATTAATATTTACAACTATGATCGTGTAAAATTTGATCAATTCCATGCAATATGCAGCAAAATTAGGTAAGATCGATTATTAAAAAATTGATAAACGGAGCTTGATTTGGAGACGTTATAATGAAGTTTAAATTTAGTAAAAAAAACTTTCGTTGTGTTAAGCATGTATTTTATTGTGCTTGATTATAGGCACTCCATTTTTTAAAATATTAAGTTATTTCCTAATAATTTTTGAAATAATATAATTTATAAATATTTCAAAAAGTAAGTTCCACCTTTACCTAATGTTCAAATCGACGTGAACTATATGATAGACGCATTCATATGAAATACTCAGTGCCTCAGATATTCGTTTTAGCCCAATTCGACGGTCTGACAAAATCATGTCATGAACTGCATGAACATTTTCTGGGACTGACACAGAAATTGGCCTTCCCGGTCGGTGTTCACCTTCAATTGGAAATTTACCCCAATTGCGAGCTTCACAATTCAATTTTTCACGGTCGCATACGAAGAACATTGATATCTTCGTAAATCTGCTTACCTCTTAACCCTTTCAAATACAGGTAGGTACTTGATGATGGCTCGATACTGCAATTTTTCGGTCGACATCCTTTTCTTCAAATTTTATTGTGCAACTTTGGTTTGATTTTTTGACTGGGCTTTATAGAGAACACCATGCTGCTCGAGTGGAAGTAAGAGATTTAATAGAGATGGTACAATGAGTACCTAGCCCAAGAGCTTGGACCCCTAACACCCAACTTAAAAAAAAAACGTCCAAAATAAGGTTTCATTGCTCCTCAATTGATGAAAAGAAGAAAAGGAAACATGTCAAACTTTGACCGCACCTTTGCGAATTTATCTGTTTTATCTATTAAATATTGCGACTCTTTCTGTACAATATACTTTTATCCTCATGAATCGACAAACATATAGGAATTCGAGGTAAAATGTGAAAAACAGAAAGTATCTTAATGACCAAGAATTCTAAAAGCTCCGATCTATCAAATTTAAAATTATGACGATTGTTAACATGAGCTTATTTCAAAGAAAATTTTGAACTGTCATATCTAATAAGTAATCATCGAAAAAGAAGAAAATATATCTGAAGTAGTTTTACCAACTGGTTCTTCGCTGATTATTATGTTGATCATGCAATTCTTTTTCTCCATTTGGATTCTAAATGTATTTGCGGCCAAGTTTTGCAGCACGTATTAAGCGCTTCTTATAGGTTAAAGTTTCTTCATCTGATGACTCACAACTGAGTTACAAATGACTGACACTTTTTCAGTCTTCCAGGTGGGCATTAATTGTTTAAAAGTGTGCTTTAAATATCTGCATTATGCGACTGATTTTCAGGTAAATCACATTAATCATCATGTGTTGATATATTTATTTCTCATGGTATGTTCATGGCATCAATGATACTTATACAATTCACTTTATTGGAACTTTAATGATATTAGTTCAGAGATTAACACAAGTACATGAGAGATGGTTGAAGGAATAAATAACTATATAATACGTTTGCTTAAACAATAGAATACATTTTGAAACCTAAAATACAAAAAAAATGAGTTCATTTCTTTATTTTGTTTTCTTTTTACCTACACTTTTTTTCAAGTTGCTAATTAAACAGCTAAGTAACATGAATTTTGCTTTTTTGTCGACAAATTGATTTTTATTTTATTACCAAATGAACCAGATCTTTTCAAGTAGAAAAATTTGCAACTAATTTAAATTTTGGACGGGACAGCCATTCATTATTCACTTGTAATAATAAATTATAGTTAAGCTTAGTGCATTTGGAGCTGAAATTGGTTTGACAGTACAATAAATTTCTTACAATAGTAATAGTCATAGTTAACTGTTGTAGACGTTGCTCAACTCACTACACTAATTCAAGGTAATTGCAGGCGATGTTGACAAACATGCTCACGACTATGGTACTGATGACACTACACATTTTAAAACACTTCATCATAAATTTGCTCCACGTGTTAATAGCAAAGTTTTCATCATCAGCAGTAATACTCAATTAGTCGATGTTGATAGATAATTTTGCTATTGAAACATGCGTCCAGTATGTAGTGATATTTGCAGTAAGCTATTTTAAAGTCGTGTACTGCAATGTTGATTGATATTCGAATTCTTAAATATTTCTCTTTTAAATATTTGCGCCTTCATTCATACAGACGGTTTAATAGTACCAGCAAAAATACGTAATGTATTTTTGTTTCTCTTTTAATATTCTTTCCAATATTTTAACAGTGTATTCTCCTAATTCAAGAACTCGCGATGGCGTCTCAAACTACTCGAGACGGACTGACATGTTATTATATTGTTAGAGACCGGACTTCATACCCTGCTTGGAAGGTCGCCTCTCGAAATGTGATATTATCTCTGTTTTGTTTTGTTTGCAGCAGGATTGCTACCGTAGAATCTAGGAGGTTAGGCCATCAATTTCTACGCGCCCAGCCCTATATACCAACACTCTGAGCCGTATGGAGAGATTACGATCTGAATCCTTTCGTGCTCTATTCTTAGTTTACGTTAAAACCGTGTATAAAAGCCGTTGTCATATCTATTATCCAGTCATTGTTAGTCGAAAAGCAAAAACTAGAGGATGAGCTATTAACTTATTATGAGCCGCTGTGGCTATAAAACGAATAACATAACAATCATATACCTAGCTAGTGGTTTTAGTTCTTTCTGAATATATCTAAATACAATGCTAATTATGTTTAAAATATAGTCATTACGAATGTAAGTATACCTGTGTTTAATCATGTTATTCTTATTGAATAGATTACTTCCTTTGGAGAACTTTATCCAAAAAGTAAAGATTTGAAAATTGCGGTTATTGGCTAAATTCATTGCAGCTCGACAAAGTTTTACGGTGTCTGACGCAAATTACAAAGTATGACTTCAATCGAGACCATTTTGCTCAAGTGCAATAGTTCTACAATAAGGAATTAAGATAAATAATAAGTTCTGCAAAAATATTGAATTAGATTTGCGGAAATGTAAAAATTTGCTCAATAAATGATTTGTAGAGTAGTATAAATTAATAAGCTGACCATTTACAATACAAAAAAGAAACAATCAACTTTCGACTACTACATAGTTACTTTAATAGTAGCAGATCAGATAGTTACTGATTTAAAAATATTTACTATTTGTGACTATTACTGATAATTCATTTGTGTAATTATTTAATAAAATGTGAATGGACTCTAATGAATTTTTCTTGTTTCTCAAGTGTTTAAAAACCTTTATACAATGTAAAAAGTTATGTAAATTTGCCGCCAAATATATTTAATTTGAATCTCGAGTTGTCTAAAATATGCGAGTTTGTTAAACGATCCCTTTTAACAATAAGTTTTTTTTCAAATTTAATTGCAGAAAGCGGGTATTTTTATTATTTAGAAACGCTTTTTTAAGTTAAAAGGATCTAAAGAAATATGTTACGTAAAGAATTAAAGCAAACAAAAATGATTGAAGCTTGCAGTAGGAACTTAGGTTAAATCAACAAAGTGAAGCAAAAAGTAAAGAGGCAAGGGTTAAGCTAACCGAAGCTTTTTCTTGTGGGAGTCGTTTGATCAGAAGTCTCCGGAAATATTGCAGCCTGTTGGCTTTTTGTGTTTGGCATTCAATTTTTCTTTTCCTATTAAATTCTACCAGCTATTCCAGAATCCTAGTACCCTGCATTAATCTGTACAGGTCTCTGGCTTGTTAATCGAAGAAATCCACTGGGTTCATTGTTCGTGCAAACTTATACATTGCCCGAACAGTTAATAATTACTATAAGCAATTAAAACTATTTAGGTTTAAGTGAAATGAGAATTGCATTGATGCATTCCCGAGGCATATAAATGTCCAGAAAAGTTGTAACTAATTCAGTTTCAGAGTACCAGTACCACTATCAGTATCGCAGTATCAAGTATCAGAGCATCCAAATAACCGATAACAACAACTATACCATCTCCAAATCAAACCAAGATATTTGTGTACCGTTTTGTGTGTTTTTTTTGTGTTAATATATATAGTTATTACCATAACTTCTGGTTTTAATCTACAAACTGTCGCCGATCAAGAATTAATTAGACCTATACGGCCTTACAACTCGTGGGTGGCGAATCGCGAATGTTCAGTGCAGTGATCTTAACAATCATCATATTCAACAATTGATCAAGGCGCTGTTCATTCCAAAACATTCATATTTGGCTTGCCAAAAATGACCTGTCTTTTTGCGTCCAGAGCCTCGCATTCACATAGAATGTGGTAAGCGTTCTGTCATCCCATTACACAGTCCGCAGTTGGTATCTCCAGTGTTGATCCCATTTTTCTGCAGATGTCCTTTCAATGCGCACTGCTCTGTAACTAAACTGCAGTAGTTCCTCAGTCTTCTTCTTTGATCGTCCCTTTACATGGTCCTTCCATGAATTTGCCTGCTCTGATACAAATAGATAAATAGACAAATAGATAGTAGAAATTAGATTATAAATTCCCTTATATTCATTACTACAACAAATCTTGTTAAAAGGATAATGTGTTGCTTATTAGTAGTGAAATAATCAGATTTTAAAATACTTATAATAAGAGATACAATCTGGATTTTACCATCTACATTCAATGGAAATAAATCTTATTATACTCTATTGCTGCAATCCTGCATAATGGTGTGGATTATATAGATGGTAGTGTTATTGTCTGCAATACTATATCCACTTTCTGCGATAAATTTTTATAACGCATTGCTCACCCCTTGCTTTATTCATCGTTGAACTTTACCGATGAAACCGACCAATAGACGGCATTGTTCTGCTATCTAAAATTACAGGCACATGTTTATTAGTACGTTGTTGCTGATCCTGTTTGTGTCTGTTTGGTGTGTATCTTGTGTGATTTCAATTATAAAAATAATGGATGCAAACGTGGAGCAAAATGTTAATCGATTGGAGTTTGCCACAATTAGTAAACATATTTGGTAAGTACCTAATAGATAATATAATATACTTCGTAGTGGATGCATATGTTTTGATAGAAAATTAACCTAACACTTGGGTACTTGTGATAGTTCTGTTTTGTGTTAATGAGGTATTTTTTGCAAATTGTGCCTATTGGTATTATGCTTTTAGTATAACATTAGGGGTTTTCAAAAAGTACAATTAGATTGATCCATTCGTGATCTTAACTTTCGCAAACGGTGCTAGATCAAAAGTATCTGCGTTTGATTCAATGAATTCACGTCAGCTGTAGAGTAATCTGAAGGATCTTCGATCACGATTCGATCGATTAGATTGCAGTTTATGAAAACCCTATTATAAATTACATAGTTCTATAAACCTTACGTTTAGTTTTCGTTTTCATTTCCAGTTTATTACTTATCTATTATGCAGTGTAAAATAAGCAAGGATCTCTCAGGATCATTTATACTTTTATCCCTTTAGTAACGAAAAATGTATATAATTTACCTGATTGATTGTGTTTTAGCAGATATATTGGTTATTATATCTTGGTTGATTGTAATGTACAAAATGTTAATTAAGAGTCATATTTTGGTCGAAGAAGCTGCGAGGAATATTATTTGGGGTAAATTTAACGTAACTATTTGAAAACAATTAAGAAAATGACAGTTTTGGAATGATTCTGGAGTATTTATGTGTAAGTGTACATCCTTTTGTAATTTTAAAATTGGTGTAACATCAACTTCCTTTAGAGTTTTTACAAATAAAAATGAAATTACATTTCAATTTATGTCACCTAATTTATATTTTTTCTTTATTAGTTTCGTTTAAAAAATAAATGCTTTGTTCGCTTATACTTTTTCTTTTAATGTTACCTTATATCGTATGGATTTATTTTAAGTTTCTTCTTTCTTCTTCGACAACTTAATTTCCACTCCTTATCTGATAACATATATACAGATTTGTATATTTGATACAAATGTTAATCCAAAGTGCATTCCATTGAAGCGACATGCTAGCTGCGGTAGAAAGACCATTTCAGTAAAATGCTTGTTATTTTAACTTTATATACATGATCATGATTCAGCTGCCTTTTGGATTTTTTAATAGAGGAAATACTTTCTGGTAATAATAGCTCTAAATAAAAGTAAAAAATAAAATTAATATCTATTATTTTAAGTATCGATGCATAGCGTCAGTATAAGATACATTATATTATTACTTATTATCTACTATTTTAAATAATATTATAAGCATTACAAGATTATATAGTAAGTTTGAGTATCATGTATTGCACACAGTAAAATATTACATTACAGAAAATACAATAAAAATTTTAAGCATTATTAGCAAAAATTATCTGTACTATAGGACACTTATATTAACAATTAATAGCATGAATGTTAAAAGTAATAATACAAGTATATACACTTTCTCTACTATACCAGTTAATAAACACTATTAACAGAAACTTATTATTCAAATATTCTCAGCGGTAATATAAAATATGATTGTTCCTATAGGAGCTATAAAATATATAAAGCATAATATGATTATATTAAAGAGTACAATCTATTTCTTTCAGTGTGGTTGTTTTATTCCGGTGTTCTTTGTGTTTTTCTTTTACTCAACCTCTTACTTGCTGCATTCGGACACTCCTAGAACAGGCCCAGACTATATATGAAGCTGTTGATCCCTTCCTTGCTCATCGGCTTTTTCTTTCCTTCGATTGCCGAATCTTCGGGCAGCCAAAACAATGTGACTTATGCTAACCAAGGTTAATTTATGACGTTGTTCCAACACCTGGTCACTTTTTCAAACAAGTGTTCAGCCTTTCCTACCAATCCGTGTAGGAGCTAATACGTTAAATATAAGCTATAAATAATAATAATTGTTCTAAGCATATTTGGCGCAAATAGTACATATAATTATAAAACATTTATCTGGTATTTTTAGGTACCAGGTAAACATTTAATAAGAGCTGTGATCATTAAAATAGCAACTGATGGCGTGGTGCAATAGCAGTGATGATAAGTACTGTTTCTTCCTATTGCAGGTATACCGATCTATAATATCGTGTCTTGCACTTCATATTATTAAAATGTGGTAATAAATGTATAATTGCAAAAGCTAAATATGTTCGCATAGTTTGCTGCAACAATATAACATTATTGACTGAATAATAGTCTCCGTTTGGGTTAACATAATTTCAACATTCGTAATCCAATAACATATGTTATGGATAACATATGTAATCCAATATTCTCAATAATATTCATTCCTTTATATTAATGTTAGCTTAGAATATTCGTTTTCGCTATATCTATGGTTTTCTGGGCGTGTTGGTTAAATATAGGTAGGTGCTTGAAGTTTTGACTATAAAGGTTTTTTTTATTCAGGTAACATTGGAGAAGATTATTGATAAATGTTCAACATTGTGGATTGAATCAACAACATTCTTTCAACTAATTCTGTGTAATTGATTTAAACATTTTAGTGAGTTGAGCAACATTTGTTGAATGTATTTTATTTTGTGGCAGAAGGAGAACTGCTTTTTGTGTTTTTGAGGTTTTACTGTAATGCATTTAGAAAAAATAGACTGAATGTAAGAAAAAAAAAGAAAAGAATAAATATTTCGCCATCTGCAATGGATTTATTTAAAAATTAAAGATATATCGTTGTTTTACTTAAAGCTTATCGAGAAAGTTGCACCAATTCAATTAATTAGTAAAATAACATTTCTGTAATATATTTTCACGTTGGTAGTAGCGTGAAGTATTACCTAACCAGATTACTTGATTAATTTAACAATGAATAATCTCTCCATCTAAGAACGGCGCCGCAGTGTGTCTTTATTGAATCATTGAATTAGCATTACCACTTCGGATACGGAATAATTTTCGAAATTTAAAATTCTAATCCGGTTTCTGCAAACCAATGGAAGAAGTGACGTTTAATCACTTATCAAAATGAAATTAAATTTCTCAAATCCATATGTAATTGAGCGCGCATGTGAGGAGTGCGAAGACGAGGCGGGCAGGTTTCGCCGCGTCGACGCGCGCGTTCCGCGAGACCCCAAATTAGAAGCATTACTACACCAGGACTACAGGATAATAGGATATCTCTTGTTATATTCTACGGACTGACAGATTCTGGCAGCCATTACACTGCCCCCACCCTGCTAATTTGTAATCTAACCCCACTACAGTGTAAACCACACCTCGGGGCGGATACTTCTTGAGAGGCGTATCGTTTTCTCCCCCCTACTTTCGCCATGCGTAGTTCGAGGCGCTCATCATTGTGCTTCCAGTATACTGCGTTTTTTAAGTTTTAGAGAAGTGGATTCTATGATCTCTTTAAATCCGAACTACGGGTGTTTATACAAATTCGTCGTTATGAAATTGTAAGGAATATATCTTGCAAGGAATTCCAAATTCTGCAGAGGTATTTATACATTTCCAGAAGTGCCC